>OMKX01054229.1:0-12300 GCA_900302425.1 Brosme brosme
GTTAATCAGAATCGGTTAATCAGACATATCTGTTTTACGATAGTGGCATACTTATTAGTTCTGATCAAATCTACCGTTTACAACATGAATGATTACATGGAGATACGGTTGCTATTCTAGAGTCTCAACGTGGCTAGGGCCCCCCTGCCGTCGCCTGTGTGAAGTGTTCCCCAATCCCCCAACCCACTTCACCCCCTGGCTGCAAATGGTTCAGGCCGAACTCGGGATTTTAAGAAATCACATTTTTCGAAATAGGTACCATACCTTATCATGGCATATAGAATATAATCTACAGAAATGTTATGTGGCGTAGGCCTATGTCTTATTGCCAGCTGTTGTATACTATGTTTTCATCGCAAAGGAGCCAGCATTGATGATTACAGACATATTATATTTATGGTAACTTCAATTGTTATCGACGGCAAATTATTGACAAAAGTCATGAGATGAAGTTAAAAGTCAGTCATGTATATGTTGAAGGTGTGGATGTGCACAAATAACGCCATTATCTTACTAATCAAGGTATAAACGAACATTTCCACATGTGTGCTTATCATCTTTTCTTTCGTGCCCACGTGACCACCTTAAAGAAAATTGGGCTTTGGTGCACGCGCTTCATCGTCCCCCGAGACTCGCTGAGAGCGCGCGCCAGAACTTAACAGAGAGCGCGCGCCAGAACTCAACAGCTGCACAGTGAGATTTAAGAACTAATAGGATTCTCTAACAATATAGATGACCACTGTCCGTCAAGCGTTGCCAGAGGAGGAAGCAACTCAAGTAGATGGCGAGCTGTTGAACTTAGTCCATGGTTTATCAGTTAGTGTATCCGGACATTCATTCAGAAGTGGAAGGTGTTGTTGGTGAGTTTCAACAGTTTGAGTTGAGACAACAGTCTGTGGCTAGCGACGTGGTTAAGGCTAGCTTACCTTAACCGTAAGTCTTAATGCAACGAAAACTTTAAGTCATAATGCATGGAAAACCTTAACCAACCCTTCTTACAATGGAAACACAAATCGCCAACCTATTCGTTATTCTACACTTTAAGTGCACACGGCTTTAAGCAGTTGATTATAGTCTTTATCTTTTAAAGGTACACTTTAATAAGTAGACAAGGATTTAAGAAGTAACGTCAGATAACTTAGTAGTCTTTATCGTTGGCTGGAAACTTCCACTTTAATAAGTACACACGGCTTTAAGCAGTAGCTACTGGTCTTTTTCGCTAATAGGTAACTTTAACTGTTACAATCATCAGTCTTTTGTTATCCACCTCGTGATCTGGTATCGATTTGGACCTTATTTGTTTTAACTTTCGGTTTTGTCCAATTGTTTCGTTATGCTTATTATGTATAATATTTATATTATGTTTATATTAATGTAATTGCGATACAACCGAATAATGGTTATTAGCAAACACATCAGTGGCTGTTCATCAAGCAGTTGCTCAACTGGTTTTTACGACTAACGTCACCTCCAATCTTTCTAAATAACGAGTTGTTAAAGCTGAATTTTTTGTGAATAACGAGTTGTTATGGCTGAACTTCTTTCTGAATAACGATTTAACGATGATCTTATCTCTGAATAACGAGTTAAAGTTGAACTTGTTAATCCATTACGGACATAGTGCATGTGAAACCTTGAACTGTGGCTCATTAACGATATCAACAGCTGCCGGTGCTCACTTTATTGGCATTAACGTTACACCACGATAAAGTAATTTAACACGAATATGCCAAATACAACGTAGTGATACCATGCGCATATTCAGTTTAGTGGAAAAACACGATATCGACAATTATTTTAATGGTTGACTGTATGCATAGAGTTATTCCGATTTTGTAAAACACCTTTGTATCCAACCTCAATTATCTAATTGTACATCCACCACATTTCATAGAAGAACGTACTTGGGTTTTTAATGAATAAATATATATATATATATAATGAAATAGTTGTGGCTATTGTTGACTAATAGGAGTTTGTGACAAGGGATAAGCCTTAAGCCATTTAACTTGTTGATCAAGTTACTCTGCTCTTGAGCATAGTACATTTGTAAAGTATTCAAGTTCTTAAAATGTAATTCAAGCCGCTCAGTATAGAAACACATAGTATATTGAAACATAATGGGTAGTATACCATCACCTTACTTCGATTATTTTAAAAGTGTTTTGAAACAAGAACAAAACTTATGTCATTCCTAAGTGTAGGTTATGTATGGTGTCCCTTTCTTTTGATCGTTTTCATGCAGGCCTAATTAGTATAAAGTTAGGTGAAATCTTAAATCAATATTCTAAGTAAACACTGGCACTAATTAGATTTAGCTTGAATACTTATAAAATATATTATAAAGTGGCAACCATCCACTATGTACATAAATAAGATAAGTCAAGCTGAAACATTGCTTTATCTGGTTTTATCAGCTTTTCAGTGGTTAACACATAGAGGAAATGAGTATACATGTCGATTGCTAAAATAACCCATTTCCTGTTTCAATAGATGGAAAAACACTTATCCTGTGTCTTTAACATTTATGTATACGTATGTTATGTCTTTCTTGTAAATTATCACATATTAATATTGGGTAACAACAATAGTCATTATTTGACACTGCCCCTTTTAAGAGTAGCCTTTTTTTCTTTGCAGGTTTCCAGTTCAGGATAGCCACAAGCACGATTGCGCCACCTATAGAAGAAAATGCCCACTCACCCCTTACTAGCGTTCGCGGAGAGCCCAGATGGACTCAGCCAAGATATTGTTATCAGCGGTCATGCCAACATGCCAGGGCCCCCTGGCTCTAGCATGACACCTCACAGCCCAACCTTAGAAAAAGCTGTGATGCAAACAAAACAATGTTTGCCAGTCTCCTGCATGTTCTGTGATGAGATATTTCATCAGCAGTCTGAACTTGGCCCCCATGTCCTAAGCCAACACCCTACCACCCTTTTTGAACCATCTGTTCTACGCGTAGAGGCAGAGTTCCGCATCACGGAAGACAAAGGACGACCCGTGCTGTCTACCCAACCTATGGATAAGGATGAAGTGTTCAGTTGCATTTTGTGTGGTCAGGTGTCACAGGATGCCAGTGAGCTGGAGAACCACTTGCGGAAGCACAAGGACTACTTCACTTACTGCTGCAGTGTATGTGGACGGCGTTTCAGAGAGCCGTGGTTCCTGAAGAACCACATGAAGAAGCATGGAAGCAAGCCTGGAGCTAAAAAGGCCCAACATGACCTGGAGACCCCTAGCACAATAAATGGCGCTGCTCAGGGTCTGAATACTCAGCCAGTAGCCACCCTTTATAAAATGTGCATGGTTTGTGGTTTTTTTTTCCCTGATCATGAAAGTTTGGCTGAACATAGTAAAGTACACAATCGAGATGTGGAGCCTGGAAGAGATAACCCGGTGGTAATCCAGGGTGATGACACTAAGCCCCCGAATGAACAAGAAACTTTTCTGGAGAGTTTCAAGCTAAGACCACGCTCTGTAGTAAAGAGCGCACAACCAGAAAGGTCATCCAAGTGGATTCCCCAGCTAGACCCATTTAATACATATCAAGCCTGGCAACTAGCTACTAAGGGGAAGATAGCAGTTGGTCCAAATAACACAAAAGATTTGGGCTTGGATGCCAGCACAGACAATGAAGACTGCAACTCTGATAAAGAGGAGTTGGGTAATGTATGGACGGAGAGCCAAGTAGACAAGTCTATAAAGGAGGGCCTTGGCAAAGAGCTTCGGTCCCAACGGCAGATTACGGTCGAGACACCATCTCCTGAACCAGACCACAGGTCTCTCATCCAAGGAGACAAGCCAAGGCCAACAACATGTGAGGAATGCGGACGAAATTTCAGGACCTATCACCAATTGGTATTACACTCGAGGGTCCACAAAAGGGAAAGGGAAGGGGAGAGCCCCAGTGCTCCTTTTGATGGGAAGTTATCCAAAGCAGGTACACTGGACCACACAGAGGAGGGCTTGGAGGATGGTTCTGAGGAGGCATCTGTTTCAGAAGCCGTGGGGCCAGGTAAAATGGGGGACGGTGTTGAAAATCCCTTTACACTTATTTATTTCCAGAACATTGTAAAACAAATTAGCAAAACAACACTAACTGCGCACAAAGTAAACTTTAAATGCTCTTTTCTTTTCATAGGGGAGTTTGGATTTGACAGATCAAAAGTCAGATCAAGGAAATGTAGTTACTGCTCCAAAACGTTCCGGTCAAGCTATTACCTCACTATTCATCTCAGGACACACACAGGTATGTTAAGAAAAGGGAATTACACAAAATTAAATCATAAAATGAATGAAAAACAGCTAATGACCCATTTCTATTTTTATATTTCAAGTGTTCTTTTATGTCTTGACCGGTTCAGGTCGAGAAATTTGTCTTAAACTAATACATATACTTATTTTGCAGGCGAAAAGCCATTTAAGTGCATGTACTGTGACTATGCAGCAGCACAGAAAACGTCACTGAAGTATCACCTTGATCGACGCCATAAAAAACAAATATTCATCGAATACTCAAGCGGACCTGTGTCTCCAGCCCCGTCGCCAACCGGTGAAGAGTTTAAAGAGGATGGAAGAGCCCCAGTTAGAGCCAAACTGTGGGTGCCTGTGCCTAAACCCTCCTCCAATAGCAAACCAGAGAATGTATTGGATGGTGATGGAGCCAAGGTTCACAAACTGACAGTGCAAGTTAATATACCAGTAGAGAGGGTTACTAATGTGCCTGAATCCACAACGGCTGATACGCACATCGCATGCCCAGTACCCATTAACTTGAAAATGAAGCCGGTGACAAAAGACGAAAGCTATGATGCTCCATTAAATCTTTCTTTAAAGGTCTCACTCAACATCTCGACAAGCTCTCAACCCCAGAATGCATTGATTCCAAATTTCTGCACATCCTGCACATTCAGAACCCTGTACCCTGAAGTTTTGGTGATGCATAAAAACCTAATTCATAAAGACCGGTCAGACATGGCTAAAAACACCAGATCCAGTCTGAAACTCAAGCGGTTTACAGGCTGTCCCCCCGCCCTCGACGGGAACGATGTCACTCCACTTTGTATGATGGACAGGAGACACCCCCGTCGAACCAAGTCCCCAACACCCCAGGCTGGCAAAACACATGACAAGAATCACTCAGCCCCCCCACTCAATGCTCCCAAATGCTCCCCTATGCATGTACCCACGCACAAGGTGGCCCCAGAGATGCAGAGATACGGGGCAAAGATGGAACAACAACAACATCTCAATCAGGACTCGCCCCGATTTACAGAAGTGGTGAAGAAGTCCAGTAACAATAAGCATACAATGGACCCATACAGCCCAGCAGACAGAGTAGGGATTGGCGAGAGAAGTTATCCGGTGAGAAGTGGCGTCATGTGGCACTCTGATGCTGCCAGGCTCTGCCTCTCCAGCCGCTTTGGGAGCCTCCCCCAGATGGACTTAGGTGAACCCTCGAACAAGAGACTCAAGTATTGCCTCCCGCAAGGCAGGGAGTCGGATCCCGTTGAGAAGCATGACTTTAGGGTGCCAGAAGTAGATGGAGCCAACCAACTGCTTGGCTTAAGGAGAAGCATGAAGACCTCATCACAAAGTTCTTCTCCCGCCACTGTCTCTGAAGTCACGGGTCCGGCAAAGTCTCTACCTGTGGGTGGAGGCAGCATGGATACCGACTGGAATATAATCCACATCCTGCGATCCTATACCCCGGCTGATTTGGCCACACTCTACCATGGTACCCCAGTATTCCCAAGCCATGGAGGGCTGGCCCATCCCCTAGCTGGTATGCTAGCACGTTAACTAAATAATTTAAAATTAGTAGTATTTCTCAGTCATAAGAACATTCACAATTTGATTGTCAGTTTAACAATGTTATTCTTCTGTTTGTTTCTTTTAATCAGGCAACAGAACTACTCTCTACCAACATTTACCCAGCCTGCCCCATCTTCAGAGGCTAGAGCATCCTGCCTCATTCTCTGGGGAACGTTATGGCACTGCAGACAAGAGTTAGTAGTATATCACCAAGGTTAATAAGAAAACCGCTTCGCTACTGTACACAACTTTAGTAATTTAACAAAGTAAAATCAATTTACTTTCTTCCATGTTTTCAAATGTGCAAATAAAGCATTGAGAAACTGAGGAGGGTTTGTCTTCTAGGAGTCGAGACGGAATGATGGTCTGATCTTATCTTTATTTCTTACCTTCACTTATGACCTTAATTTTATTTTGTGTATAAGAAAAATAGTTTTGCACAAACTATCTAGAACTCAGGCAATGTTTAAAGTAGAGCATTTTTTTCTGTGAATGTTAAGGCATGCGTTACTTATTTGAATACAAGGTTCCCTCTACCTATTGCCACTAGAACTCTACAACAACTGTGAAACTGATTTCCATCATTACCTTTTTTAATGTTGGAAAGCATTTGTTTAAAGCTTGTATTAGTATTTGCAATAGTTGGGTATTTTTATTTATGCTGTATGTCTGATCATTGTGCGGCAATCAAGCACTGTTCTTCCTCCAAAGCACTGAATGGTTGGGGTTTATTATTATTTTGGTTCCTTATACCAGTGGTTTACCAACAGGCTACAGCAAACTGCTTTACAATGTTAGTTTATGTGGTCTACCTCAGTTTACAGACTTGACACTGTTATTTTGTAAAGCTGCTTAAGCTATCATGTCAACTGTGCTGCGTGCTCTTCTTTATCTGGGTAAGTGCCAGATGTTTCTATGTTGGCACATGATGGGTGGCTATGTATCTTCTCATGGAAGATCAAGGCTTATCAAGTGCCTGCCTACATTTGATCTGGCATTTTCCATCTTGGAACGTAACATTTAATGCATAATTTCAAGGCAATACTATTTGAATTCTGAATGTTGTAAAGAATCAATGGGCCAGAAAAAAACAAAGAATCTACTGTTGTGCCTCTTTCGCTGTGCAATCTGTACCAAATATCAGAGGGTTGGTGTTTTTTGACCAACGTAAAACAGTGCTTTTCAGTACTCGCCAATATTTTGCAAAGTCTTGAAAGTATTACTGTCATGTGTTTAACAATTGAGTTTTCCTGATCGGTCACTAATGAATTATTTTGGAAAGACTAATGGGTTGTCAATATGTCCTCATGGAATGAATGACTCAAAACATTGTACACTGTAAGAGAGAAGTCTCAGGTTCAGCAAAACTTACTAACAAATTGGATGCATCTGTTGTGTTACTTAGTTACTTGTTGTATTTTCCAACAAATAAAGCCTTGTGTTAAGTTATTTGCCTTTTGGATATGCCTTTCACATGTATATATGTACCAAATGTTTAAGATATGCCTAAAAACTTGTATTAATTTTAGCCTAAATAGAATTGGTGCTATAATTTATGCCTAACCCAGACACTATCAACTTTGCTTTGTTGTTTAGGCCAACATTGCTAACACTTCATAATAAAAAGCCCTGCATTTTCAAAAATAAAATCAAAATTTAAGGGAAACATTGGCTTGCTACACTTAATGTTAACAATTACGTTTTTGTGGTTTTATGTGCGGTACATGCATAATCTGAACACTAGAGGGCAGTATATTCAAAGGCTAAAGTGACGATCATATATACTGGCTTTCAATCAGGCCAAAATATTTCTGCAACAGTTTGGTTCAATTCTAATAAATCCAACACCATGGTCAACGTTAAAAAACGCCTTGCACAAAGTCACAATATATCAATTCGTTTTTGATGACATATTTAAACCAAGACGATTCAAAACACTTCCATCAATTATATATCTGACAATACTGCATATGAAAATGTTGAATACTAACATCTTTTAACCCCCTCCCTTTCATACTAAACCACATCTGTTTGCTGCCTGTTCCCCTGAGCCAGCACTGTGTAATCTTTTGCATTAGCTCACATTAGTGCATATTGCCCATGGCCCTCGGTAATCACAAACACAAAATGAGCATTTCACTTAGCATCACTCTCATATTCCCCCACACTGTGGCAAACGTAGTGCAAATGTGTGTAAGAGGAGGCAAGTTGACTATAGTTTATGACATGTCTCCTGCTATTCAGAATCCCCCATGTCCAAAGTGATGCTTTTCCTTTCTTCCGAACAAGCTTCCAGGGTTTTTATGTCAAACTGCACCTTTTACAAACAAAGATGTACAAAATGGTAACCAAGATGTCCCATTTTCTAGTTTGTTTGCTGTTCTTTTGTTTATCTTCCAATTTGGGAACCCTCAAATCTGACTGACATTTATTTGTTGTTGCTAACATGAACAGAAGTGACAATTTCTGCTACACTTTCTCCGCTGAACACTGTTTTTTTTTGTTGGTATATTTCTGTATCGTTATGCTTATATTACAATACATGTATTCTAAACCTAAAAAACAGAATATCCCAAATGTTTTTCGGGGGATTTATGTGAGTGTTGATAGAATATTACTTTAGGGAGGAAAGAAATATGGAGAATGCATACGTTGAGGCATTTTTTTAAATAAATCCGTTTTTTATCTTGTTGGTGTTGTATATACATTCTAGGCCTTCGGGTTGAAAATAGGAATTCACCAACATATTACATTATGTTATTTTGTCAACCACAACAAATTATTTTGTTTCATTTCTCTGTATCAAGAAAAACGGCCAAATATATATATTTTCATGGGCTTTTTTGTGCCTATATGGACAGGACAGTGAAGAGAGACAGGACAGCCGATTGTAGAAGACAAGAGTGACATATAGCATAGGACTGCAGGTGGGAATAGAGCCTGGGTCGCAACAAGGCGTATTGCCATCATGGTTAGTGCAGAAGCGGGATGAGCCACCGCGCTACAAGGCTTACATGGTTAGCACTAGCAGGTTTTGCCACCGAGCTACAAGAGGTACTGCCTTCATGGTTAGCACTAGCAGGTTGAACCACCGAGCTACAAGGCGTACTGCCTTCATGGTTAGCACTAGCAGGTTGAACCACCGAGCTACAAGGTGTACTGCCTATGTTTAGCACTAGCGGGTTGAGCTACTGAGCTACAAGGCGCATTTCCTACATGGTTAGCGCACTAGTGGATGGAGCGCTCCATTGGAGCCATCGAGCTGCCAAAGCCTAGTATACTTTATCTCAAGAAAACTCTTGAAAGGAAAATACATATAATCATACAAGGGTTACAGTAAATTGTTGTATCCCATCCATGTGACAGTGTACTTATTTTAGACTATGCGGCCATTAGATGTGGTAGCAGTCATCTGTCACTAGGCTTAATGGCAAACTGACAATTTTCCATAAGCATTTCCTTCTGTTTGCAATCAAAACGAACTCCTACCTTCCTATATAATTGTTAAGTTAACCAAGTGTATGTGTGTTTGTGTGTACGTACTCCAACCTCCGTCATTCAATCACTTCATCAACTAATATCCTCCAGATTGCCAACCTTCCATGAATGGCAATTGGGCCAACAATGTGGATATGGTCAATTGTTGAATATCCTGTCACAATTTGAGGCAGAAAGTCTGTGCTGTGCTGTGATTGCTCATCATCGTCACCCTATCCCTCTGAGGAAGAGGAGCAGTGTAATGGTTCCCACTAAAACAGCCTCTGGCCTCAGGAAAGGGATTTGGGTGTCTGGAGACAACAGGGGCCATATGGAGAGGGCTGAGATAGCAAGGCACACGTACAGAATAATGGATGATGTGTCATGTTTCATGTTGCAGGGAAGCCATCAAGAGACTTAGTTTGGGGAAATCAAAACACTCGCACACAGCAAAAGCGACTGATGGACTATTTAGCAGTTGTTTTTTGTTTATTGTTTAATTTTATGATCCCTAAACCAAATGACGGTTCATTTTAATAGGTACAGGGTAGGAATACACCGTCCTCTACCTTCAATGCAGCATTATGTGGTATCCCACAACATTTGTAAATAATGTATATAATAACAGTACTACTGGGTTACTACTGGGTTACCAATTAACAGTCATTTTATAATTTAATTAATTGCATAGATAAAAAGATATTATATTCAAAGATAATAATTTAAATGTACAGGGACTCACAAAAAAAGTATAGGAACAATCATTTTATGGAGAATGCAATGGTTTAATATGCTAAGCATTTCCGCTTTATTAAGTACACTATAGCCACATCCTAAGCTTAATATCTAATTCTAATGCAAGACAGATTATACAATGCTGCTGGTTAAGTGAAGCTAAACCCATGATTTCTTTCTTCCTGTTTCTGTTCTGTTTAAGAAAGTTCAAATACTCTCGAGCCAGGGGCCGATTGTCTACTTAACCTTCTGCTTTCTGTATGTGCTCTACCGTCTTGTGCAATAAGCACCTCACCCTGGATTCTTTCTTCCCCAGACAAAAGTGTCAGATCTACCCTTAACTCTCCCTGCATCTGCAATAACCACCTCACCCTGGATTATTTCTTTCCCAGTGTATAAACTACCCTTCACTCTACCTGCATGTGGAATAAGCACCTCACCCTGGATTTTCCTTTCCCAGTGTCAGAAATACCCTTAACTCCACCTGCATGTGACCCTTAACTCTACCTGCATGTGGAATGAGCACCTCACCCTGGATTCTTTCTTTCCCAGTGTCAGACCTACCCTTAACTCTACCTGCATGTGGAATAAGCACCTCACCCTGGATTCTTTCTTTCCCAGTGTCAGAACTACCCTTAAGTGCTGTTTCCGATACCCATGAGTAAGCCCCATAAAAGCTGCCCCATCACTGCAGCGTTATTGTTTCTTGCGGATGATTGATTGATGGATGAGGGCTGACACTTCAATGAAGCCATTTCCACTGGCATCTCTATCCGATGATGTGCAGCGTATATTTTCCATCCACGCCTCATTGCACGCCTGTGTCATTCCCGGAACTTCATTTACACCATGTTCCCTGAAGGACCTTTTTTAGACCCATCTCCATCTTCTTTCCTCTCCCTCTCTCTCCCTGACTCCTCTTTTTATCTCCTCTCTTCTTTTTCTTTCCATGCCATAAAATAATGCTATTTCTTGTCTACTCTGGAGGGGCCCAGAATAATTTGCAGGGAATGATAAAACCAAAGGCATGGAGGGGTTATTTACAGGAAGTGTTCTGCTGACGGGGTCCCACTGTTATGCTTTTTCACTCTCAGATGGCCCAAGCAGAGGCAGGCCATGATACACTTCCCAGGCACTCGACAACAAAACACGTTTGATCATCAGAGGTTGCCGATATCTGAGCCAATTCAGGGTCTTCACAGAATTGCAGATTTTACTGGGGCTGCTGCAAATCTAGCTTAAAGCACAACACGTGCGCGTATATGGGTTGATGATAGTGGGATTGAGGTGCATTTTTTGGAGAAAATGGCTTGTTTTCGGCTCATATGGGGAGCAGATGGTAAACAGGCTTCATTGCGGCAGGCTTTCTGGGATGACAGCCATGAGATTCCCCCTCAGGTGCCATTGGAGCCCCTTTAGGAGAGGAGAGTGATTGGTAGGACATGGCCCCTCCTAAGCAACTGCCTTTTTTTCCAGAGTTTAGCCCTGTCTTGTAGTTTCCACCAATCTATCTTTCTACAGAGTGTCCCCAAAATGAGCCAATGTCACCTCATTTTAGTATGTAGTCTTTTGTGTTTTATTTTTTCCTGCTTATTTTGCAGTTGGTTTTGGAGAAGAAACTCATTCTAGATATATGCTTTGTTGATATACGTGTACCCCATAAAGGATTTGAATATACATTTATGTTGTCACCTATTTTGAATGTATTGTCTTTTTAGTACCAACGTGCATTTGATCAAATCATCTGTTTAGTATAGAATCAGAAAGTCCATCCAAAAATACTTTTGAGTTAGCCCACATTGCATTAATGATATTAATGCCTAAATACACGTGACCTTGCCTGATAAAGGGCCTTTTGGTTTATCAGAGAGGAGGAAGAAACAACTGTCTCCTTTAAAAGACATTATGAGTACTGTGTCTAAAGGAATCTGACATGGCTCCCTGCATCACTGATGGTTTCCACTCCGTTTCTTTTATGGTGACTTGATAGGTAGGGAATAACGTTCCGCCCCTGTATTTATAGATTACGCTGGTTTCCCTCTATGAAAACATGAGCTGAGTTGTGATTGGCCCCTGGGGTGTATTCCCTCCCCCGCCCCCCTCCCGTGTCTACATTGGCGTGTCATTCTTTATCAATAATCACCTTGGTGGAAGTGCCGCCCTTGTTCCAGGGGGGGCTGACCTCTGTGGTGATGTGGGTGTGAACTGTGGGTCATTCATTACTGCAGCCTTGCTGTATAACTGCTATTACCCTATTACTGATAGGGGGGA
>OMKX01054231.1:0-11168 GCA_900302425.1 Brosme brosme
CCGGGAGTAATTTGTTTTGTTTTACGGTGAGAACGCATCTCTGCTTTTTAAATGATAAATTAGACTTCATTACTCCTTATTAGCAACACGCGCATTAACGTCGGAAAAGCTGCTCTGAAGTCAACAATTAATCTCCATTTAGCTGTTCAATTGGGTGACTAGCCGGCTGGAGAAATTTGTGCTGACCTGGGCACATCGTGATGGGATGAGAGGCGGGGATGAGATGAGATGCACAGCAGGTAGTCTTGTTCTTCAGCCAGGCTCCTTCTCCCCCGAATCTGGCACAACAACAACACACAGTAGAACCACAGGTAGAGCAGCATCTCCCTCAGCACACTCATTAGGCTAAATATAATGACCAGGCACAACCAAAGCTGCGGACATCCTATCCATATACACGTGCACACATGTGCACACCACACACACACACACACACACACACACACACATGCATGCGCACACACGCACACAAATTCACGTGTCCACACACACGCGCATACACCCACACGCGTATACACACAGAGACGGACACACACAGAGACACCACATTAACGTTTTTTAATGCATTTTTGCATTAAACCAGAGACTCTTTCCATGCTCTGTGTGCATCACAAATATGTAGGTGCTTGTTCACACAGACACACACACACACACATGGAGCCACGGTGGGGCCAAAACATGGTGTTTTGTATTTATTTGCATCAAGCCACATAGTCTCTCTATCATTGCTCTGTGGGCATCAACAACCACATAGAAGCAAGGGGCTTGTTGTAGACCAAATGTTTCACCACAAGGTCCCACTTGTCAGTGTTTGACACACAAGTAAATCAAGTGGGAGATTCTACATGAAAGGATTTGCGGCAGCTTTAAAACAGATGCATGGCCTTGAAATGCAGTGACAAGATACACACAAAACATCCATCTATGCTGGCCGGTCCAAAGAGGGACTATTACGTAGTAAATCATTCGGAGGGAGGGAAGAAAGACACTGAAAGAAAGACGAAAGAAAATACAGACAGAACAAAATTCCAGGATAAGACCAAGTCACGGGGGGGGGAAGGTGAGACTAGTAATGTGTGTCTTTGTGTGTGTGTGCATGTGCACATGTGTATGTGTCTGTATGGGCTGGTATGTGTATTTGCGTGTGGGTGTGTATGTGCGTTTATGCATGTGTGTGTGTGTGTGTGTGTGTGTGTGTGTGTGTGTGTGTGTGTGTGTGTGTGTGTGTGTGTGTGTGTGTGTGTGTGTGTGTGTGTGTGTGTGTGTGTGTGTGTGTGTGTGTGTGTGTGTGTGTGTGTGTGTGTGTGTGTGTGTGCGAGTGTGTGAGCCATCGTATCCCTTTCATTTCTTTGATCAGCGGCCCGTGAAGAGACATGGAAGCGTCGATAGATGGTCCAGGGATCCTGAGGAACGCAGCATCAAATTCCTCCTTTCTCTCTTTCTCTCTGCCCTCTCCCTCCCTCCCTTGCTTTTGCAAAATCACCTCTAGCCCTCTCAGACCACGGCAGCTGTGAAAACTGTTTTGGCTCTACCGGCTACATGCCAGAAGGGACCTACTGAGACACTGTGGTGCCATTGTACCGGTGAGGCTTCTTTGCCTGGTGAGGTTTGTTCTGCTACTGTTCAACATGTATTATATTCCTACTCCAGAGACCCAACTGCAGACTGACCGTCCGTTCACCCTTGTTTTCACAACTAAAATAGAATCATGTTTCATTCATCTATGTAAGTAAGATTCTGTATATTTTGTGCGTCACCACCACCAAATCAAAGGTCAGAATTTAGAAATACCTAGTCCGAGGAGCATAAGCGTGGTTTAATCACTCATGATGTGGTTGATAAAGCGGTTTATTATGGATATGATCTTAGTTATTTGCCTAATATTTAATGTGGATAAAGAAACAGTCTTATACGAGATTAATGTGTTATTCTAGTTCAGGAGAGCTGTGCTGGTAAGTATATGATTGTGATTTCGTTCGATTCTCTCTGGTTATGAATGGGTGCCGCGCAAGCCCCCGCCCACCTCGGACTTCAGCACCAATGGGATTGCGTTGTACGTGGTGGATGAACGTTACGTCACATCATCAGCAGTCGTCGTGGTGGTGGGACTGCTGCTGCGCTGTGCTCGCATTGCAATATCTGAGAATGCCCTCCGACTAGAAGAACTACAAGTGAAATACTTTGCACAACTGAAAACATTTACGGATGATTATCTTCCGCTTCTACGAAAGTCGAGAAATATCCATAGAATCTTGAAGGTACTGTGATTTTTTTTTATGAAGAAAAGAGATTGCTACTCAATCCGGCATGCGACCAAAGCCACTTTGATGCGACCATTTAGCTAACAAGCTAACGGGGGATGTTTTCTTAGAGAAGCCAGCTAGCGTTTTCTTTTGCTGAACCGGCAGCAAACCGCCGAATAATCGTGGTTTATCAAACTAGTTTTTCAAGTATCGTGCGAGCAGTTTGAATGGGATATTGCTTCTGCGTGTAGGTTCCGCTGGGCTGTGTAAGAAGATGGTTCATGTTCTGCTGCTCACTTGCTCACTAAAGCCCACAAGGTAATCGACTGTCCACAGTTGAACTCTGCTCTCACCGGGACCTCTTTGAATGATCATCTTAACGAATATGAACGCTATATATTCGTATAGATATAGTTCACATATTTCATAGCCAACAAAAACCAAAACCGAAGATGAAAACATAGCGCATAAAAAGGTAAACAAAGAAAGTATGCTGCTTTTTGAGCTGCTTGACCACTCTTCACAGACCGATATGGCGATTTAATACACACTAGCATTGACAAGAAGATAAGGTGGATGACCAATATAAATCGCCCACATGCACTGGACCGATCGTTGGATTTGTGCAAGGCATCTGAAGCGGAAGGTGGGAGACGTGAATGCAACGACTTTGCAGCCTGGGGGAAGATGGCGGAACGATCCCGTTGGAGGTGGTGAATGTAAAACTTTTGGTCTCATTGGAATTATTGCTAGACATCTCAGCCCATACCGTTGGACACATGCAGGCCAAAAAACGGTATTTAATTCTGTTCTCTACCGGTGCGTGTGTCATTCTGCTGTTCTGCTTTGGGGGTATCCAAGTCCCGCTACCTAGAAGGGGTCCCAGCAGACGCGATGGCCGTAGCTTTGGCAATGATCACGCCGATTCGCAGTGGCGTCGCTCCTCCGGAACGCTACAGCCGTTGGATCCGTGGGACCAAGTGGAGACCGAAGATTACAATGGGCACATATCGCCGCAGCAGAAGCGGGACTCTATCTCCGGTGTATACACAGGGAGACAGTGCAGGATGGACTCCTGCTTTGATTTCTTCAAGTGTAAGAGCAACGGGTTCAAAGTTTACGTCTACCCCCAACAGAAGGGGGAAAAGATGTCAGAGAGTTATCAAAATATATTGTCCTCCATTGAGGGCTCCAGGTTCTACACCTCTGACCCAGGACAAGCATGTCTGTTTGTCCTGAGTTTGGATACTTTGGACCGAGATCAGCTCTCACCCCAGTATATTCACAACCTCAAAGCAAAAGTCCAGAGCCTTCCCCTTTGGAATGGGGGCAAGAACCACATCATCTTTAACTTGTACTCTGGAACATGGCCAGACTACACGGAAGACCTGGGCTTTGACATCGGCCACGCCATGTTGGCCAAAGCGAGCATAAGCACAGAGAACTTCCGCCCCAACTTTGACGTCTCCATCCCCCTCTTCTCCAAAGAACATCCTCGGACAGGCGGAGAGAGGGGTTACATGAAACAAAACTCCATCCCCCCATACAGGAAGTACATGCTTGTTTTCAAGGGCAAGAGGTACCTCACTGGAATAGGGTCGGACACAAGAAACGCCTTGTATCATGTCCATAACTCTGAAGACGTGGTCCTTCTCACCACCTGTAAGCACGGCAAAGACTGGCAAAAGCACAAGGACGCCCGCTGTGACCGGGACAACGCAGAGTACGACAAGTGAGTAGCTGGCATTTGTCTTATTACCCTTCATTCAGGTTTGCACAAATGTATTTTTTCTATGCCCCACTTGAACCTGGTTTTCATTCAGGTGTGACCGGCATGATGGATAATATTCTACCACTCTTTTCACATCAACATCACTACTTTCCATGATACATTCATTTTTTTTATTGAATTCAGGGTTTGAATTGTGTTAACCTACAGATTTTTTTTATAGTGTTATTTTTGTTCTTATTAAATTATTTGTGATGGGGAAAAACTGACTGTAGGCCCTATCTAATTCATTTTAAAAAAGAATCAAAGGGCACGTTGTTAGCCTGATTCAATTTATAACTAGCATGCCATTTAGCGGTGGATAGATTTGAGTGTATCCCCAAATCAAAGACCCCACCCGATACATCTCTTGGACATTTACAGTTTAGCTTATGATGAATCTCAACTTTTCAACAAATGGCAACAAAACTTCTATTTGCCACCATTCTGATAATCACAGCACAGAAGTTTATCAGCCATTTCCTAGCAACACACGCCAACAGTTCTACTCTCAATACAGTTTTCTTAAAAGCTGAGCAACACGCTATGCTTGTTGATGTGTTTGCAGTATCCAGGCCCTCAAGGCAACGCTGCTTGGTATCTCCATCGCCCTTTAAAAAAGCACACACACGAAAATATACTTCATCACCCACTCATACATTCATACTCCTACGAGGCAAACTGTTTTTCTGCTCCCTTATCTGATGAGCAAATTGGCGTCTGTCTCACCCTGCTTCAGCCAGCTGGAATCACTCTGTGCTCCCCCAGACCAGGCTGTGTTGTTACTGGGTACTGTGCAGCTCTGGGTGATCGACAGTGGCTCGGCGGTGCGGATTAGCCCAGGACAATGCTCTGGTGCCAGTTAGGGGAAGCCACTCGGACTGCTGTTGGTTCAGTCATTTCCCAGACGGGACCAGCTCCATCATGCAAGGAATGCCGCAGCGGCCTCGGTGCCGTGTGACCCCCTCTTCGATGTCGAGGTGCGGGTCCGCTGTGCAGGGTGACCCTCGGGACTCCGCCCCCTGCTGTGATCATGCGGCTGTAGTCAATGTTGCCACTAGTTCATCAGTTTGGGAGATTTGCTCGTCACGCTGGATGAGCGGGATAGGCTGATTTAATATCAGGCTGTCATGGCTTCGGTCATGGAATCTGGATGCGATTTGAATTAGTTTTGAGTGCGGCTGTGAGTTGTTAGGATTTAGGGCCAGAAAGAAAACGAGGCAGAATTGTGTTTTTTTTTATATTCAACTTTTAAAGTGACTATCCACAAAAGCTTGGCCTGTGTGCTTACGGCTTAGTTGGTTCACTTCTTGGCTTGAGAGTTTAATTCGCTCTCTCGCGTTCAGAATGAGGGCTATCTGATTTATTTTCCATCGAATCTACCTCTCATTCCCTCCCGTTAAACCCTGATGTGTCTCCCTCTCTCTCTTCCTCTGTTGCTTTCCGCCAGCTCTTCGCTTGCTGCCAAACATTGGCTGAGAGTGATTGCACACAGTAAGATGAGTGTCATCAGGACGCTTGCCCAACAGAGGGGTAAAAAAAAAATCCCCCATTCCATTAAGCAGTATGGAGAGGTTGGCTTGTCTTTGTAGCCATCTGACTAGCCCTGGGACCTGTTCCCGAAAGCTGAAGCTAGCCATATATGTGAAGTCAGAATTCATGAAGGTCCAGAATTTTCGTTTCCAGATACAAAACAGGGTTTCCCACAGCTGTCCATAGGCGAGCCGCAACGCAACCCGCTAAATGTCTGACCGCCTCTACAAACATTCACTTTTCAGTCAGCATCTGCATTCAATTTGACATAGATTACTATTACATTTACATTACATTTAGGGCATTTAGCAGACGCTTTTATCCAAAGCGACTTACAACGGTTCATATACACATTCACACACCGACTGTGGAGTCAACCATGCAAGGAGACAGCCAGCTCGTCGGGAGCAGTTACGGTTAGGTGTCTTGCTCAGGGACACCTCGACACTCAGCTAGGAGGAGCCGGGGTTCGAACTAGCAACCTCCCGGTTACGAGGCAACCTGCTCTACATCCTGAGCTAAGGCGACCCGTTAGCCTTATATACTATAATATAGGCTCAAATAATACATCTATGAAAGCAAACAGGGGCCGTTCTCTGTGGAAACGGAGAGCTCCAGCATCTCTTTCCTGGCATGGTTTTCACCTCTGATCAGGACAAAAAAAAAAAAACGATGAAGAGAACGTATACCTGTTTGACTGATAAAAAAATGTTAAATACGTTAGACTGATGTGTTTCAGTGTATTGGACAAATGCGCCATTCACTAAAGCTGAACAGCGTCAATGCACTAGGCGTAACGACGGAGAGAATCATTTTCACCAGCTTTCACCAGTCGGTGTGTGCATAATCCCTGCCTGTTGTGATTTGTGTATGTTAATACACAAGCTCACAGTCAGCACTAAGCGCTCCTTAATAAAGTGATCTAAAGGGAAAATCGAATGACACTCAGCGGTCCAAGTCACAGCGGGCCTAGCAGTGTTAACTGCAGGAAACTGACCAGGGATTGCCTCTCTTATTGTCCCTCTTTAACGCCATTATTTGGCGTTTCAGTTTCAGCGAATTGTCCTATTCATTCCCCGCTTAATATCCCTTTATTACTCAGCGTCATTATAGAGTAAACAGATGCAGGTCATTTAAGACAGTTTTTAGTTGTACGTCAATCATTAGATCATAGTAGTTTGTTATAATTTTTTTTTGCGTATTCTCCATTTATTTGTTATTATGAAATAATAAGAATATCTGTTCCTAATTTGAAAGGTAAGTCTGGGGTCCCCTGCTAGAGCTGCTGCCCCCGCGACCCGACCCCGGATAAGCGGTAGAAGATGAGATGAGATGTTCCTAATTGACTGTGATTGTATGAGAATATTTTGCTTTTAGACCGCTCCTGCCCAATATCTGACCAATCAGGGCACCTCTTCTTTGATTGTTTTTCGAGGCATCCATCTTGCCTGTCAATCACACATAAGCTCCACCACAATACTTGAATGCAACACTTCTTAAAGGCAAAGAAACAAAGGGGGGGAGGGGTGTTCTTTTTGGGTTGTTTATTTTCCAAAAATTGCCTCTGCTCTCTTTCCAAAAATCTTTCATACAGTTTCCTCTTTGATTAGGTTATTATAATGCTGTGATTGTTTATTTATGTTTTAAACCCATGATTGTTTGACTGAGAGAATTTGAGTCTACTCAGAATGATGATTAGACTTACAATTTTAGAGTACAGCCCTTCAGTATTGGCTCTTTCTCAGAGGTATTTCCCCCTCCACTAAACTTTTTTGTGGGAAACACGTTGGAAGCATAGGCGCCTTGCCAACTCGGCTCAGCCATAAACCTGACCTATCCTGCCATATCCTAATGGACATGGCAGGTGATGTTTGAGTTAGCCCAGCCAATACCAAATAATGTAAAAATGTCTTCCTGAGCATTTCATTTTTTCTTAGCCAACATGTCCAATTTATAAAATTGTATCTCCCTGTGAATGACAGTTTTGCACTACACAATATAGTCATTATGCTCGATCGAGATTTTGCAATTACAATGATTCAGCGTCTTTTCACATGCTAGGACTATTAATATAGTTAGAAGAAACCCATATATAGCCTATGTTGCAAACAGCAGTATGCAGACATTACATTCTCATGAATAGCACATTGAATGCAACATGTAGGCTACTTAACACACCTTGATAATCGTCAGCTGTTTATGTTTGTTTATGAATGGCTTAGGTCTGCATTATGTTGTCCATACATACTTACTTACATTAATTCAGTAGTGCCCACAGCCCAATTACGCTACGACTTGTTGGTCTGTGGGCACTATTGAATTAATGCCACACGGTGGGTTACATGGCATGCTGATCGGACAGGAATCCACAAGCAACCAAAATAATTAACCTAATGAAAAGTACCTGATATTTGTAATTCATTCTTCACTGTAGAAGGATTTGGAGTCAATCTTTTCCGTACCGTGTTTCTAGTTTCCTAAGGCCTTCCCTTTTTGCCATAACCTTCTCAAACAGCTGGATTTAAATCAGTCTATGTATGATTCATTTGCTTTCAGTTTCCCTCTGCCAGTCTGCCCTTGTAAAACTAAATTAATGAGCCTAACGCTGTCCAATCATTTATACTGGCCTGATAGGACTGGGAAGAAAAATGGGCTTGGCTCTTCATTTCAGCATTCATCCATTGGTACACTCATTCCATTTCATTTGAAAACCCTAAACCCTATTCTAAATTAGTTTTCATTTTGTAATGTGCTCGGTAACCCCTGCTTCAATCTGGTCTCTTATCTCTTATGCCTTGGTCTATGAAGTTGAACTTCTGCTTTTGTGATTTCAAACAATGCATTTTTAGTTAGTTTTCTGCACTGCTGCATAATGCCCCTGATAATGAATAATGAATCATAGATCTCCCTGTCTGTTTTACATCCAATTATTTGTAGATGCATTAAACGGATGTGCTCTAGCCGTCCTTTGTCACTATTTGCCGCCCATCCAGTGAGGTTCATACATCTCAAGTATAGTATATCTGAAGTAGCTATAATCTAGTTTGACCTACATGACAAACGACAAGTTGTATCTGTCCATCATCAGGAAGCAGCACACAGACCCATGCAGTTTATGGCCATTAGTGAGCAGCACAATCGTGTAATATAGGCCTATTCCATTGCGATTAACCGCTTTAAGTGTGTATCTGGGTCTTAACAGACCGTGCCCATCATCCAGGCCATTCAGTTTAATTGTTCCCCAATCCTCGATAAAGCCGCCCCTTTAGTACTGGTGTTGGCTAATGTTTCCTCCTAACAAAGACTTGGATGCATAGATGCAACGTGTTTGACAACATCTTGGATGATTCGCCTCTTGGATTGTAATTCTGTGTAGTCAAGGGCATTCCGAATGCTGTCGTTTTTGAAAGATACCTTTTCCAATCCCAGATAAAGTGATGAATAAGGCGAGGTGCTTCTGTATCGAGGCTCATTACACAGCCTGGCACCGTGTGTTCCCTGAGGGTTTAGAAACTTATATTTTGGAAATGTTTTGAAGTTTTGTTTTTCGGCATGCCGAGGTTCTACTTTTTCCATGGCTTGTTTTTTTTGTAATGCTGTTGATTTATTAAGGCTGGCCCAAGTACATCATTTCAAGCTTTGATTATAAGTTAGGTTATCCAAACAAATATTCAGAGGAACGTTTGCCTTCGTTTTGCTAATTTGAACACACCTCTGTTCTATTCATGTTTATTAATTACCAACCTGTTATTATAATTAGCTACGGCTTTTTGGTATCTTTTGGCCTCATTCAAATGTTGAAATAGCAGCTAAATACGTTCATTATTAAAACTCTTATAAAACAATTAACCCCCCCTGCTTGCTGCAACATCTTATTTCTACTGAGCAGCGCCACCATCGAAAATTATTTCAATGGTGGAAATGATTACAGTTAGTTTAAAGTCTAAAGGATCGTCACACTGGACTACGTAGTATTTGAATAAACCTACGAAGGATAATTCGGTCATCCGAATTATCATGTTTGTCCATTTTGATGATTGCTACCGTCACCTCAACTGAAGCATTTTCTTTCATAATAAAACAAAACAGAATCATTCAAACACTGAATGGAGATTTGAATACCTATCTAACGAACGCATATCGGAAGATTCGAATATTCAGGCTCAGCCCTATGCTTAATGCACCCCCCTTTAACGAAACAATGAATTAACAGTACAAAATGTCTGTTTGTGTGTGGCCACACAGATATCATGAAAATAACAGTGGGGGAAAGGCAGTATATTGAATACTTAAATATCGATTTTTTTGTTGTTAATTTAGCTACATTAGTTTGGAGGAATGGTGGAGGGCTTTCTGATGGGAAAATATAATTAGTCTGAAGCATTGGCTTACTTAAGGCCAACTTTTCACAAGTAGCTTTTCCGTTTAGTCTATGGCCAAATTGGTTCTATTTCATTTAATTGGTTTTCCCCTTTGTAGTCACAAAGTTCCCTAGTGGACCATGGAAATCGTTCCCTGACATTGAGCATTTTTATATGTTGCCGGTTGGGAGGGCAAGATGTGAGTATTTTTTGTTTAACATTTGGGGAAATCCTAAGGGTTTCATTATGTCTGCCAAGATCGATCCATCAACCCAGAGCAAGAAGTTGAATCCTTTTCAAATGGTAATGGGACGCAGGCTTGCTCTGTGGCCAGGAACCAGTACCCAAGTCTAGCAGGACTTGCCAAGGGAAGGCTTCGCATTTGGCCCAGAGGTGTAGGCGGAACAAGGAAGTAGTCAAAGAACTAGTTGCCAGGGAAATAAATATTTGTTGGTGGGTCATGATTTAACTTTCCCAAACGACAAAGAATCCCTCCAGCCCACGTACTGTAAACAACCGCCAGCCAGAATAAGAAGCATGTCTGTCTCTGCAATTAGACAGACTGACTGAACTGGCCTGTTTCTCACGCAGGCCGCTTGCAGTGCGGGTCTACGACTTGGCTGTAATGCAACCCCATTGGCCAGACGGAGCGGTCGGTGGTCTAACTGGGTGGAAATAACAGTTTCTGTGGGCCATTGTACAACAAATCCCACTTATCCTCTCCCACTGACAACAGGGAAGTTGTGACAGGCTGAATGCTGCCTCTCACCATAATCGCCATGTAATGGCCATGTAATTCCTGTGTAATAGTTTAGATTTTATTCTCCAGATGTGAGCTGAGGACTTTACTGCGAGCTTCTAATGCATTATAGAGGGGGGGGGAAATGAAGAATTTCCTAAGTGACTATAATTTGAATTGGTTCACGCAGCCTTTATAAAATATCTAATCACAGCATCTTTGAACTTTTACAGGAATGACCTAGTTAAGATTCCGACGCTAGATTTGATGGAAAAATGAACGATGCTTTGCCTGGCCGCCATCCCTCATTAGGTTCCTCTCATTAGGTACCTCTCATTAGGTTCCTCTTAGCTGTGATTGCTTTGGAGTTTTTGCTGGTCTGCCTCTAGGCCCAGCGTACCCGGGGTTTCTCCATTCCTTCTGGCCTGTGATGAGCGGCCCACATCTTGATGAGATACTGTTACATTACCAGCGACGGGGTGCCGCTGGACATGTTGGGAATGAGAAACCGGGGGGGGGGGGGG
>OMKX01054234.1:0-18061 GCA_900302425.1 Brosme brosme
CTCTTACACCTCTCTCCCCTCACCCCCCTCAGCACCCCGGGCCGCCTCAGCAGGGCCCGCAGGGGATGGGAGCGGGTCCGCCCGGCGCAGGGAGCAGCAGTTCCAAATCCAAAGCTATCAACCGGATAAGCACCGTGGTGTGAGCAGGGGGTGGGGCTCCAGGGGTCAGAGGTCAGAACGGTCAGAGGAGGCGGGGGCCAGGAGCAGAGCCAGGAGCAGGTCGACGAGGACCGACAGCAGCGGTGCGAGCGAGAAGAGGAAGCGCAGCTTACTGCGTCTCTGCTACTTTCACCTCCGCTTCCCGCACATGTAAGCGTCGACGAGTAGCGTAGAAGTTGGTCCACATGCTTAGGCACTGACATTCCGAGCCCAGGCCCCACACATACCCGTCGACATCAGAACACGTTCACAATAAATAAAAGCTATAGCCATATATCTTTATTTTTAGTTGAATGTGCAAGTATTTGGCCCCTTCGACTGTTTCAGCATTACGACTTCGTGAAAGGCAAGGCAAGGCGGTGTTGGAACCAACACAAATATATAAGTAACAAGCTGTTTATTTATTGATGTAAAAAAAAGACAACTAAAAATAACGATGATGTTTATTTTGCCGTTTGACATTGTAAAAAGTTCTTGCAGATAATTGCAAAGAAACGTACACAAATCTGCAATAATCTCGCTAGACTCTTAGTGTCTGTCATTATTTTCAGATTTTTGCTTACCTGTAAGACTTTTTATTTTTCTCTATTTTGAGCCTCAGACGCGTTGCACTGCCCCAAAGTTTTAAGGCCTGTGCTCGCTTTCTGGCTCCATGGTCTATTGCTCTACGGCCGCTTTCATGTTGACAAAAGCCACCTGGCTTATTAATAAATAACATTTCGTGTGGGAAGTGGGAATTAATTATATGAACAATAATCTATTTGAATGTTTCTGAAGCTTTTTCGCTGTTGTATTGATATTATTATATACCTGCTATGAGTATGATAAATATTGTTTGATAAATGTTTTGATCAGTGATTAGTTATATCAGCGATGTTTGACTGTACATGGCTATAGAACGTTTATGCACACATATTAATTCCCTCAACTCACTTAAGCTGCTTGAGGGTGTTATTGTATGTGTAGGGGGATTATTTCCATACTATAATGATTGCCATTTATTTTTTGGTAGATATTAATACTAATGGTTTAAACATTATGAATGAGATTGAGGACCTTTTGGATGGTGGAACGTTTTCCTTCCTCCCTTTGCGTTGATTGAGGAGATTATTTTTGCAAACAACACATGAGCTCTTTGGGAGAAAAATACTTTAGAATTTTGTATATGGCTCCGTGTAAAGAAAAGGGCTTCAGCCTTGCCATAGATTTATGAAGCTATGTTCCATTTAGGAAGCCATCATTCCTTCAAAGGCAACTCTTTACAGCCATTAAAACCAACTTGTTGCGCGTTTTGACACTCTACGCCTTTATAAAAACGCACGCTTTTAAATGCAGTTTTGTGTTTTTGCACACGAGTGATGTCTTAAGTCAGCAATGGCCTTCTTCTTATCCTCCTGCTTCAATCATTCTTTAAAGATCTCTGTTTACACTTTTGGACATTTTCCGGGCCCCTGCTGAATGGGCTTCTTGTTCAACATAACCCGCGTGTGGAATGTAAAAGACAACTTTTCTTTATCTCAGTACCTCCTGGGTGTGCAGTCTCTTGTGCTTAGAGTCATTTTTGAACGTGTAACAGTGCACTGAGATAGGCCGGAATTAGTGCCATTGATTACCGAACTAAATCGTGTATCTTATAAGGAAAGGTAGGCTATGTGGTTCAAGACTGGTTTGGGATTTGAAGTTAATGAAGTTGTTTAATGAGATGCAGAAGAAGAAGAAGGCACATCAAAGACCTCAAGAAATAAAGTGTATTGTGACATTTGGCGAGATTTAGGAATGTGAAATGTAAATGTTTTTCAGTACTTGTTGCTCTGCCTATTGCTTCAATGGTGTTTTTTTTTTTGGCTCTTTTTGCATGGGTATATCTGCACTTATTGAATGGATTGTACTGTATAAACCTAAATGTACATATTATATTATACATATAGGCTTTGGTTTGGGGTAAATTACTCCTATTCTGTTTCAGGTGCGTGCATGTGAGTGCCACTAGGTATGTATATATGAGCAAAATAAATGAAACTAGATTCAGTAGGCCAAAATTAAAATCTTTTTTCGTTTCTCTCATTCAAAACAGAAGGTTAACTACCATGATAAAGGCCTACAAGTGTTAATATGTTAGGGCACCTATTGACACCATTTTAAATATACAATTTTAGAATTTTTATTTGTGAATGTATCAAGTGTGTGCTGAAAGAGATGTGAATATTTATTGCTTAAATTAAAAAAGCGTCCTTGCAGTGAAACGCCTATGTTTCTTTTTATTCTTGAACTTGGCTTAGGCCTAGAGCAAGCATGTGTAATGAGACATTACACTCTTACACGAGGCTGTCAAACAGGGAAACTAAAAACAGGCAAAATCCGGCAATAAAAAGCTAAATCAATTATTGGGTATATTCTGGTAAGCATGGTGCTGTTATGGCCAACATAAGCCTGTCCATGTAGCCTAAATGTCTTCCAAAAAGTCATAGAATAGGTCAACGTACAAGTTGAAAGCAGCGCATTGGCTTAGTCATAAACGAAGTGAAAGCTAAATAACATTAAAGACTAACTATAAGCATGTAGTAATAAAATAAAAGGGTACATTTTTGACAATCGGAAATTGCGTGTGAGGTGTCCATCTGTAACAGAGATGCAATAGTAGTAGTGCTGTCTCATTGATTACATCAGCTTCACAACATTTTGTGTCTCATTGATTACATCAGCTACACATCATTTTGTGGCGATGTCCATAAAGAAAATGAATGAACCACGAAGAATACAAACAAGAGTACAAGCATATATAAATGTGTGTTAATAGATTGAAACAAACATTTTATATGGTGACATTGTCTACTTTTTTTGTGAAGTAGGTTATCTATAAACGGACCCTATGAAAATTCATGATTCCCTGTCCTGCTCTGAGTGGTAACCTCGTTCCCATGCGTTCAAGTCGAAACGCCTGAAACGGGATACTCCAAATGGCCATTATTGGCGAGAGAGGGCGGGTCTTTCTATAACATGGGTTTAGCGGCGAGAGAGGGCGGGACTTACGATAGAGGGATATCCGTTTCCGTTACATGTTTTGGATATTGTTTTGTCCGATCTTCCATCAAAACTCCATATTATTCTCCTTGTCGTTGTTGTTGTTATTTTTGTGAGGTTTGTATTCGTATCGCTCCGCTCTGAGGACTGTTAACTGGCGTACACAGCTATAGGAAGTAAGAGACAGGAAATTGCGTCGTGATAGACCGGGATAACGCTACAATCCTCCCACAGCCTCGCTCTGTTTTGATTTTGACGTAGCTACTCGTCTCGAGACTCGGGGCTGTGCTTCAGCCGTGAGAAAAAAACTAAAATGGCGTCTTGTTAAGGAAGATAGGATGATCCTAAGGCAGAGATGGTGTTGATCATAAATTGGATTAATAGTGTCATCATTTTTAGTTTGAGATTTTTTTTCTGACGTGAAATACGCGCATACGATCTGTCCCTCTCGCCTATGTATTTAACGGGACAGTGCTATATGGTGGAATAAGCTGTAAAACGGCCAACTTTAGTTGCTAGCAGTAGCTAGCCAACTGGACCGACCACAGCTGTCTAACGTGAGCTAACCACCAGACAAATCACAACAGAGGAAGGGCAGTTTGCTACCAACCCTCATCATTCCCCGGGACATCGAGGTGTCTACGGGTCAGTAGCGACTGTGTAACCAAAGAAAAAATATCATGTGTATACAATTTTCGACAGTTGTTTATTTTCGCCCTGCCATTGTTACGTGTATAGCTAACGTTAGATAATTGGCTACGGACGCTAACGTCATTAGCGTTGTCAAGTAGTCAAGTTTCCTTCGCTAGCGTCAGTGCGCTAGTGCTAGCTGCTTACCTAGACCGTGGGAGGTGATTGTACTTGGCTTGAAAAGTGGAGGCCGCAAACGCTACCGACAGCATCCTCACTGTGACCCCGGGCCGAACAAACCCCTCAAGATTTCCAGACGTGTCGATGGAAAAAGGAACATAGTACGACAGTTGTATATTATGGACGTCACAACTTTCATGTCTATATACACATATTTATAGGAAACGTCTCTAGAGCTCATGGTGTCTGTTCTCACTCTTGCTAGCGTATGAGTTCTTCTCAAATGATTTTATTCAACAACCAGTGTCTCGGGTTAACGTTTAGTTTATTCGTGTATATAGTTCTCTCTTACAATACAGTTGTCTTTAGGTGTATGTGTATACATTTAGGCATCAGTCGTACACCACCTGGGAGTAGTGATGCTGTAGTTGGCCTCAATTCTTGGGTTCGTGGTTTCAACGCCATTGTTTGTTTTTAGGCCCGTGAAGCACCAGATCGTTTGAGCGACTGAGTCTCAAATGTGGTCAGTATTGAGTAAAGACGGTCAAGTACACTTGTCGTCTTGAATAGACCATCGTCTTCTCTGGACATATAGTTGACTTAATGTTTGGACTTTTATACATATTTTCTATACTTTGACAAAACGACAGACTTCGTGTGCTGGTGTAAGTTGTTCACGCATCACTTAATGCCTCCATGTTTATTGATGATATGTTTGTGTGAGTTTCTGTCGTAATGGGCCTTGCTGGATTTACTGGGGTATTTGTTTTGTTGTGTCTGTAATGTTGGGGGAAGGGGTGAGCTTAGACCAGTCTCAGCCTCCTCCCCCAACGGAAGTTAACCTCAGACCAGGGTTGTTTGTGTGCTAGTTGTCTCAAACCGATGTAAATTAATTAGTGAGGGCCAACCAAGTATAAATCAAATTGTCTCTTATGAAGTGCAATACATATAATAAATATTCCTATGACACATTTTCTTGAAAATGTCCCCCTTTGGGGATTTTTTGGGTGAATGTATATCGCTCTATATTAAGTGACTATGAATACTGATGTTCCAAACCAAACCCATGGAAAATAAAGCTATAGCCTAATATGCCATTTCAAAATCATGGCCTTCCACTGTCTATCCTTGTAATTAACTTTGTTAACATTTTCTCTCTGTTGCCAGGGTGATGGAAGGGGAAGAGTTTGTGCCTCCTCCGGAGTGCCCAGTATTTGAGCCATCATGGGAAGAGTTTCAGGACCCTCTGGGCTACATTGCCAAGATCCGTCCAATTGCAGAAAAGTCTGGAATTTGCAAGATCCGGCCCCCAGCGGTAAATGTTTATCAATCTTATGGTGATCAAATAATTAATTCAAATTGATGGATCAAAAGATGACCTAAATTTGAATTCTTTATAGGACTGGCAACCACCCTTTTCAGTGGAGCTGGATACTTTCCGCTTCACTCCCCGCATCCAGAGGCTCAATGAGCTTGAGGTTTGACCCTGTTTTTTTTCTGCGCTGATAGTTGTGCTTTGTGGACATACTAATGTTTTTGGGAGTGAACTTGTTATCAGTGCTCTTTCATCCAATTTCTAGGCGGAAACTCGGGTGAAGTTAAACTATTTGGACCGCATTGCCAAGTTTTGGGAAATCCAAGGATCCTCGTTGAAAATCCCAAACATCGAAAGGCGCATCCTTGACCTATTCAGCCTGTCAAAGGTGTTAAATCTATTGCCGTTGTTTTAAAGAAAGAGCTATTATTTTTATTCTTTGTGTTTTATGTGATGCTCTATGTTCATGGTTAGACGTTTTGATTAATTGTATGTGTTTTTTTATCTTTCCCAGATCGTAACAGACGAAGGAGGCTTTGATTTGGTGTGTAAGGAACGCCGCTGGGCTCGGGTAGCCCAGCGGCTGGGATACCCTCCCGGAAAGAACATAGGCTCCCTCTTGCGCTCACACTACGAGAGGATCGTCTACCCCTTTGAAATGTTCCACTCCGGTACCAGCCTGCCGGTAAACTTTACACACACTCAACTCTCCTGTTGCTGTTTCATTCAGACATAAAGCGACACAAGCTAGAAAAGCGTAATATAGAAGCTAGCGACATCGGGAGATGGGGACATGTAGGGACCAAATTTGTTGCAAATTAAATTGAATGTTAGCACTGCGTGATGTGGAGCAGGTACAGCTTGTTAAACAAATCAAGGGCGGTGTCTTTCACCATAACCAGTTCTACTGTTGACTAGAACTTGACAATTAGGTTCCTACTTCCTACTAAGATAATTACATAGTGTTCCACGATGCATGACGTTAGTATTTGGTCGGAACATTTTAGTGAAGTGAATGACTCCAAAAATTAGGTAGATGGGGGATTTCTCTGGCAATTGTATAAAGAAACAGGCAAGTTAGCTTGTGTTGCTCACAGTTGCAATGCAAACAAACTAAAAGTGTATCCCTAACTTCTGGTTATTCATTGCTTTCATTTTCATTGTTAAACTTACAACATTAAAAGTATTTTGTTATCCAGTGGGAACTACTGGGCTCAGTTTAACGATTACGTACACAGTATATCAGTGATACAGCAACACTGGTGTTTTTTTATCTCTTCATGTCTGGAACATACAATGAACATTTTGGTCAAAGTAAATGATCAACTTTTTAGTCATCACATACTAAACCTTTTTTATTCATTTCACTTTCCCACTCTTGTAGCACTGCAAGCCAAAGCATTATGATGGCGAGGAGGTGGATAGAGAGTACAAGCCACACTCCATCCCCCTGCGCCAGTCGGTCCTGCCCTCCAAGATGAACAGCTACGGACGCAGGGCTAACCGCTGCCAGCCAGATGTGAGTGCAAAAACATAAAATGGTCCGATTTACCATTAGGTCCCAGCCTTGCTCTTCACTTATCTTAGGGCTGGAGATTTCTCAAGTCAAGTCACATTGTTGTGAACAGATTATAATCTATTAATCTCTCTGGGGATGCCCCTTGTCTCCTTAAAATCTGGTTTGATGATGACGAACTTTGCTGTTTTTCCTGTTCTCATGTTGTTGCAAGTAGAGTTTGGCTCACTCAAGCCTCGCTAGATTGTGCAGTAGTCTATGCCAAAGATAGATACATTTCTTTCCTCTAAATATAGCTGTGATTCAAAGAAATGAAAGCAAATGAAACAGGCTGGAAGACCGTTTTGTCATAAAAATGTCAAAAAAAAAGTCTAGCATGCTTTATTTGAATAATGTTATTGTAGTATTTTATTGTAAGTAATAATAATCACAACCGAAAAAGTATAAAGCATTCAAAAGATAATCACAAAGTTACACAACAATATAACCTAGTCTGATAAATAACAGAAGCTTCTGACTGCTCTATCTGTGATGGTTTCTGTCTGCTCATCATGTCCTTAACGGTAATGCTATTCTACTGATAGTACTATCTCCATTTTGTGTCCTTGTAATGAAAACATGCTGAACATTTGATGCCGTCAGTCTTCCCTTTTGTTGCTCTTATTTTATTGGCTGTTACTCCGGTGAAATGGAATGCTATTTCTAAATGAAATGAGCATGCATTCAAGCTTCTACACAAACAAGACAACTGGTGTGGGGATACGCGATGCCTCCCATTTTATTACGTTCCTGTTATCTCATGTTATCATTTCCATACATGCTGCTGCAATGTCTGTTGAAGAGATAAGTTCACTGCGAAAAGCCTGATATAGTAACAGTGTGGCGGGATAAGAAAAGTTGCATTTAGGATACCCATAACCTGAGCCTGGTTTGGTTTGGTTTAACAACTTTGTGTTTGCTGGTGGGTTATCTAGTTTTGGGCTTATTTCTTGTCTCTTAATAATGTTAATAATGAAAAGCGGGAATATGATGCATTCAACAACGTAGCTTGCATGCCTGCCTCATCCTTCCATGCTGCACCTCTGCTTTTGCCCTCTGCTCAGTAGTCCTTCTTTAACCCCTCATTACTGTCCCACTGCATTTCCCCATGTGTTAAGAAGTTTGCATTTCACCTGCTAACATATTTCCAGTGGCTGTTTTTAGTGCTATGTTTTATTTTAGTAGCCTCTTGTATATTTGAAAACCACACTCCCTTTTTATATGACTTCACTATGACTGAATTGAAGAAAAGCATTTAAAATTGGGAGCTAATCGCTTGCCATAGTATGCTGCTTTAAACTATCTTGCAATGTAATTGTTGATATTGATCCTAATATAAACCTTAGGGTCTCAACTATCCATCATGTTTCAAATGCTCTGTTTTCTGAATCTTGGGAAGAAATGAATCCCAATGCAATATCATTTTTGATTTTAATGTGATCCGAATTAAATCGTATTAAATGTTCGAAAAGGACATTTACATGAAAGATGCATTAATATTGTGAAGGCCCACCGTTGAATCAGTATCTTCGTGACTTTGAGTCGCCTCTCTCCATGGCGTGTGGTTGCAAGCTGGTTCAGGTCTCCTCTGGCGCTCTCCTTCTCTCGTCCCCTTTCCCCCGCTTGTCTTAGTTTATCGTTGCCTGTATTGTTCCCCTTGCAGGGTCCAGAGGATCTGGCCCCCCACCCTCTCTCCGCTGGCCCTCCACCCAGCTCTGCGGTACTGCTTCCTGGGCACACAAGCTCATTTTCTCCGGCCCCTCTCCCTTCGTGCCTCGCTTTTCTTTCCTAGACTCACGCCTTCGCCAAAGCTCTATACTTTCACCTTTCCACTAACTGCAACAAAAACACTGTCGGTGATGCGGTCATGCCAGCTGGTTGAGTCGTAATAAAATGCAAGTCAGATAAGGGTTATGAAGAATTCTTAGAGGATTAGCAAACTGAGATTTGTGGTTAAACGGTGCTTAGGAGAGCTACATGTTTGAGGCAGAGTCTCTATTCTTGGAAACCTCAGTCATTTGATTCCACTTATATTGCAATGGACACCTCTGAAAAATTTGTAAGTAAAATTAGCCCATTTCTCTCTGTTGTACATGGGCTTAATGTTTGAACAGGAGTAACACCATGTAAATGGATCTGAATCTACATGGGAAGGTTTTATGGGCTAGATGAGTTCCACTTCATAAAGTTGAACTGGCAAACAATTTAAACTTGAGTCATAGCATAGCATGTCCATATCTCTTAGACTATTTCACCCCCACTGAGCTGAATTAGGTCTTCAAAGCCCCTCCATTAAGTGTGTATTTACCCTCCTTTCTTTTAACTCTAACTAGTTTTCTTTCTTTACTTGACGTTGCTTGATTTGCATAAACGCCGGGCTGTGTAAGCCGTTTCGTCGCAGCTGTCTGCTCTTTAGTTTGGCATTGTTGTGCAGCTGCATGCGTGCCACTGGACTGCATCGCCGAATCTAAAAAAGCCTGTAGGTTAGATTAACATGTTTTTCTTGGTGGTGGTTACACAATCTCTTGAAAGATTGTCAAGTATTTGCAATACTTGCCCATAATGCAAGTAGATATCATGACTCATAAATGACTGTGCAGTTCAATTGACACTTTGCATTGTGTGTGGTACATATTTTTGGTTTTCTTTTTCTTTTCAATTGTATGGGTGTTACTGGTGGTGGTCGCTCTGTTTCTCACGCTATTGGTTCTTATTTTTAAACTTTTCACAATGTAGTAGGCTAACATTTCCCTTCCCATCTAACCTCAGCATAGGCCCACGTTGTGATGCATCGCTATGCTATCGTGACGTCACCCCGGATGTGGTATCCTTGGCTTGGCTGTCTGTGTGCTGTAGAGAGTCATGGCAGATGGTTTGGTACTCTTAAGCTAACCTGTGCATTCTACCCCCCCAGCCTGAACCCACAGAGGAGGACATAGAGAAGAACCCCGAGCTGAAGAAGCTGCAGATCTACGGGGCGGGGCCTAAGATGATGGGCCTGGGTCTGATGGCCAGAGACAAGAGCATCCGAAAGAAAGGTAGAAGTCTAGAGTTTGTAGATCCCCGAGGGGCCAATCAGGCTTAAACAGGCTTGAACACTTTTATTGTTAATTAGGGTTAAGTCAGGCAAGAGAAAATCTGCGAATACCCTGAGCTAGATGTAATAAAGTCTCATTGGATAATGAGCTAATAGATGCTAATCACTACCAGGGACACATTGTAGTTCCTGAATACTAATCGTTAGATGAGGACCCCTGTGAACTTCTTATCTGATTTTAATGGGCCATTTATGATGCTCCTTTTACAGACGAGCTGCCCCAGACCGTCACGGTCAGGGACAAGGTCTCCACTGCAGCCGCCGCTCCCGGCGACCCGGCGGCCCCTACAGAGCCGGTGGGCAGTCTGAAGAAGGAGGCGGTCGAGAACTTGTCCAGCCCCTCGCTGCCCCCTGCTGGTGTCAAGCTTGAGGTGAAGAAGGATGAGTCGAATGTCGACGACGTTAAAGAAGAGGAGGAGGACGACGAAGAGGAGGATGACGAGGAGGGAGGGCCAAAAGAAGGCCCCTGCACCAAGATGACCATGAGGCTAAGACGCAACATCAACAACCCACAGTTTGTAAGCACAACACATGGGGCTGTAATGGTTGACCTGCGAATGTTTAAAAAGATGTGTAATGATGGCCATCGGCGAGTCATTAAATCTCTCCTTCTTCTCGTCATGGTTTGTTTCTCAGGTGGACTCCTTTGTGTGTCGGATGTGTGGCCGCGGGGATGACGACGAGAAGCTCTTGCTGTGCGACGGCTGTGAGGACAACTACCACACCTTCTGTCTGCTGCCTCCACTGACAGAACCCCCCAAAGGCAACTGGCGATGTCCCAAATGTGTTGCAGAGGTGAGTCAGTCTCGGCAAACAGAAAGCGCTTCTTAGCTTTGTAACAGGTACTTCAGGTTTGCCGGTATGTGCTGATTCCACTGGAAAGAGCCGGCTTCGCTCACTGCCTGCTATATTAAACCTTCCTGCTTGTTTCTCTGTAGGAGTGCAAGAGGCCTTCAGAAGCCTTTGGCTTTGAACAGGCCACACGAGAATACAGCCTGCAGAGTTTTGGAGAAATGGCAGATGCCTTCAAAGCAGATTACTTCAACATGCCTGTGCATGTAAGTGAACCCTCGGTACACATCTACTACCAGGCCTGATTCTGTGTGGCGCTGCCTGATCTCTTTTAACTATGTGATATTTTTGAATCCCTGCGATGTTTAGATGGTTCCCACTGAGCTGGTGGAGAGAGAGTTCTGGAGGCTGGTGAGTAGTATTGAGGAGGATGTGACCGTGGAGTACGGGGCAGACATTCACTCCAAGGAGTTCGGCAGTGGCTTCCCGATGAACACCGGCCTACGCCTCCTCACCAGCGAAGAAGAGGTAATCTCCATTGAGCACATCCTGAGGCCAACAAGACTCTGGTCCTTCAGAGCACTTGTGTAAAGGCTCGTTGCGCTGCTGTTCCTTTCAGGAGTATTCCCGTTCTGGCTGGAACCTGAACGTGATGCCTGTGCTGGAGCAGTCTGTGCTGTGCCACATCAACGCCGACATCTCTGGGATGAAGGTGCCCTGGCTCTACGTGGGCATGGTGTTCTCGGCGTTCTGCTGGCACATCGAGGACCACTGGAGCTACTCCATCAACTACCTGCACTGGTGACCGCCTGTCTTATGCGCTCAGCGAGTCTATGTTACACGCGTGTTCTGGTCAACAGCAGCTTTTGTCGCTGTTCTCCTGCTTACCCGTCTTGTGTCGGTCTTCAGGGGGGAACCCAAGACGTGGTATGGCGTTCCATCTGTGGCGGCGGAGCGGCTTGAGGAGGTGATGAAGAAGCTGACCCCTGAGCTGTTTGACTCCCAGCCCGACCTCCTGCACCAGCTGGTCACCATCATGAACCCCAACATCCTCATGGCCCATGGTGTCCCGGTACGTGGCTCACGCTGACCGCGTGCACCCCCCTCCCATAAGCTCTGCGTACCGCTTCTACTTCTTCATGCGCTTACCGTGGAGGTCTTTGCTCTGCAGGTGGTGCGCACCAACCAGTGTGCTGGGGAGTTTGTCATCACCTTCCCCAGAGCCTACCACAGTGGCTTCAACCAAGGATACAACTTTGCTGAAGCTGTCAATTTCTGCACTGCAGACTGGGTAAGCTGCAATACATTATGACACCTTCTTCCCTGCTAAGGACTAAGTATCACTAGCTCAACCTTATTACTAACTCTCTCTTTGTCATCATCCCCTCCATGCTCTCAGCTGCCAGCTGGTCGCTCCTGCATCGAGCACTACCGACGCCTACGGAGGTACTGCGTGTTCTCCCATGAGGAGCTCACCTGTAAAATGGCCGCCTGCCCAGAGAGGCTAGACCTCAACCTGGCAGCTGCCACACACCGGGAGATGTTCATCATCGTCCAGGAGGAAAGAAAACTCCGCAAGGGTCTGATGGAAAGGGTGAGACGCGTGGACATGCGTAGAGCACCAAGTGGTTATGTTGTGCTTCTGTGATTTACTTGAAGGGCACAGACTGTGATCTTCCAAAATAAACATCCGTTATTTGTCTTTTTTCCTGGACATCTCCAGGGCATCACCGAGGCGGAGAGAGAGGCGTTTGAACTGCTGCCCGACGACGAGAGACAGTGTGACAAATGCAAGACAACTTGCTTCCTCTCTGCCCTGGCCTGCTCCAACTGTCCAGAACGGGTGGTCTGTCTATATCACACTCAGGACCTATGTAACTGCCCAACAGACAAACTCTACCTCAGGTACGCAGAGGACATGAAATAACAACCCGCATTAATGACATTGTAGTCTTATCGATGGCTTGTTTTAATCTCCTGACATTTTCCCCTGCAGGTACAGATACACGCTGGATGAGCTGCTGGCCATGTTGCACCGTCTTAAAGTTCGTTCTGAATCATTTGATTCCTGGGCAAACAGAGTAAAAGAGGCACTTGAACATGAAGAGGGGAACAAGATAGGTAAATATGTTTGTAGTTTGTGCTCAAATTTCTGCATTGAAATCAAAATCGATTGGCTAAAATATATGTTCTCTGTTTGGTTCTTCCTTTCAGCGATCGGGGACTTGGAGCTGCTGAAGGCCGAGGCGTCAGATAAAAAGTTTCCAGACAACGAGCTCCTCCATAAACTAAACACTGTTCTCAAAGACGTCCAGCAATGCCAGCTGAGCAGCACTGAGCTCCTTAGTTACTCCACGACCAGGTACGGTACTTCCACACATACACTAGGTTTAATCATGGCCTGGACCTCCGCTGATGGCTCCAGTAGTGTAAACTGACCTGTGCTTGTGGCTGTGTGTTCAGTGGGGCTAAGATTACACTGGCAGAGCTGAAGTCCTTGGTGGAAACCATGCAGAACCTGCCCTGTGTGGTGACCCAGATGGAAGAGGTGCAGGTAAGATGAGACTCCTCACATGGAAAGCTTTAGGAGGTCGACATGCTATTTCAATGATCAGGTCTACGTTTATGATTCATCTTTCCAATTTGCCTATAAGTGTGAATTCTGTCCCATTGACCCTTATTATTATTGTTTCTTTATTTGTTTTTTTACTTTTTTTACCCCTGGGGAATTCATTCTCTCCATTTAGCCCATCCTATGCTAGGAGCAGTGGGCTGCCTGCCTCAGGGGCAGCACCCCGGTACCAACTCCAGCTGTAGTGCCCTTGCCTTGGTTATGGGCAGGCAGGAGTGTTAACTTGAATGCTTGTGTAGGGAGAACAATACAAACCTTACATACAAATGTCCTCGCGTCACCAGGCCGTCCTGCAGACCGTCGAGGAGTTCCAGGGCCAGGCCAAGGCTCATATAAGTGACCGAGATTGGAGGAGGGACTCCCCAGCTCCGGAGCAGCTGCAGGCCCTGTTGGACCAGGGGGCCAGTCTGCCTGTGGTGGTCCCAGAGTGTGACATGCTCAGGGGGCAGCAGGAGCAAGGCAGCTGGCTGAGCGAGGTGAGACGGACCCTGGGAGCTGAAGGAGGGGAACGGGGAGAGGTTACCTTGGTGATGCTCAGAAACCTGATGGAGGCGGGCTGCAGCGTGTCCCAGAGCGTCTCCGTGGAGACGGCCATGGCAGAGCTCCAGGAGCTGCTCACCATCGCGGAGCGCTGGGAGGAGAAGGCCCAGATCTGCCTGGAGCAGCGGTGAGACCACTGTCCTCTACCACCACCACCACAACCCTCTCACTCGTGTCCCCGTTCCTGGAATCCCTCATAGAAAAACGGATGTGTTTTGTGCAGCTTTCCACCATTACATCACACCATACCGTGCTCCTGGAAAAGAGACGTGTGACGACTGTTCAGTGTGGCTCCTTTTCACCTGACCCCGTGTCTCTGTGGTGGTCTTCCGCAGGCAAAAGCACCCTCTGTCTACCCTGGAGGCTATAGTGAACGAAGCTCAGCTCATCCCGGTCAAGCTGCCCAACATCCTCTCTCTACAGGGCTGCCTGAGCAGAGCCCGCGCCTGGGTCACCGACCTCGAGGAGATCCAGGTAAAAACACCCGCTTCCTTTCTGATGCACGCCTTTGAGGATTCTTTGCCCAAACAAATGGGGAAACATTTCTAGGTAACCCTGACTAGACGAGGACTGCCACAGGATGACCTTATAACACCATGGCTTTGTTGCAAACAATCACCTCATCCAATGGCTGCTTCTGTTGTAGAACGGGGAGCATTACCCGTGTCTGGACGACCTGGAGGGCCTGGTGGCCATCGGCAGGGACTTGCCCGTGTGCATGGAGGAGCTGCGGCAGCTGGAGGTGCAGGTGGCCAGCGCTCACTCCTGGAAGGACAAGGCCAGCAAGACCTTCCTGAAGAAGAGCAGCCAGCACAGCCTGCTGGAGGTTAGCGAGCAGAGAGGCCAAGGGTCATGAACTTACCAACAGATCTGTGAAGATGCTTTGTATTTAGAGATAGATAGACGGATAGTTACTTTTTTCATCCCTTAAGGGAAGCTTAAGCGTTTCAGCAGCTCACATCAAAAAACACATTAGTAAAAAAAAGTAAGGGAAAATACACATATATACAAAATGTGCATTTTAAGTACAAGTCAGCTGACCTAAAATTCAAACAAAAGGCTAAGACGGTGCAAAATACCGTATCAGTGTGTACAATTTTACAACCGTATACAGAGATTAAACGGTGTTATTTGACGGCCATGAACATGCTCTGAAGTGCAGTTCTCCCTGCAGGTTTTGTGTCCGTGTGCAAAGAGGAAGGAGAAGGTGGAGGAGACGGAGCCGCTGGACGACCCGTCGGACGACTCGGACACCAACACTCTGGGTCTCTCCGCCCAGGACCTCAGGGACCCCGGGGCCATTGTGAGTCCAGTGACCACTGAGCCACGCTACCCTGCACTGAATCACACCTTCTGTGTTGAGCAGTGCAGAACACCAGCACACACACACACACACACACACACACCAAGGACACATGCTTGTTGAATGTTTCCTGCTTATAATTACCAACTAGCTCACACCAGCTGGGTTGCAGAAATAGGAAGTAGAATAAATATTCACGTGTTGGCGTGCAGGGACCGTCCCACTGTCTTTGATCCGATGTCTCGAAAGACGATTCCTACTCAAATCCAACAGCAATTTGTCGTTCTCGTTTGAGGTAGTACGTTACGTTAGCATTATTAAGGCAGTATATTGTACGGCACCGTGTTCAGGTAGTATATTGTGCGAGCATTATTAAAGCAGTATATTGTATGGCACCATGTTCAGGTAGTATATTGTGTGAGCATTATTAAAGCAGTATATTGTATTTATCGTATTAAGGTAGTATATTGTGTTATCATTAATTAATCATACATCAAGGCAGGTAGAATATTGTATGTGTCGGGGCAGCAGCATGTTTGGTAGTGCGGCGCTGACCTCTGACCTCTGGGCTCCGTCTGCAGGTGATGGCCTTCAAGGAGGGCGAGCACCAGGAGAAGGACGCCCTGCTGAGGCTGCAGAGGGCCAACATGTACAAGGACGGACTCGGCGCCACCGCCAACCGGGAGGACAAGGAGAACGGGAGGTGGGAGGAGGGCATGGAGCTGGACCCCCCCGGCCACTCCCAGAACTCTGTCAAAGAGAACGGGGCCCCCAGCGGCCACCACCGCCCCCAGGCGATGTGTGCGTGCGGCGGGCAGCCGCGGGCCCCTCAGCTCCGCTGCCAGCTGTGTAAAGACTGGTTCCACGGCGGCTGCGTTCCCTTCCCCTCCCTCCTGCCCCCCTCCTCCACCTCCTCCTCCACACATCCATTGAACCCGCTCTGCTGGTGGGACTGGGACTCGCGCTTTTTGTGCCCGCGGTGCCAGCGGTCGCGGCGCCCGCGCCTGGAGACCATCCTGGCCCTGCTGGTGGCGCTGCAGAAGCTGCCGGTGCGCCTGCCCGAGGGGGAGGCCCTGCAGTGTCTCACCGAGAGAGCCATCAACTGGCAGGGCCGGGCCAAGGAGGCGCTGGAGACGCCCGAGATCCAGCTGGCCCTCAAGAAGCTCCAGGAACTGAATGAGAGCCTGCACTGCAAGGAGGAGAAGAAGGAGGAGGAGGCCAAGACGGCGCCCAAAGGGAACGCTGTGATAGTGTTGTCAGATTCTGAGGGCGGAGACGACGGGGTCATCGACCTCACGGACTCTCCCAAGAAGAACGCGGAGATGAACGGCGCCAAGGTAAAGCAGCTCGTTCCAGTCTTCCCTTTAGGGGGGCTTGGAATAGCAGCATATTGAGTCCTTCGAGCTGTGGTGAAGGTTCCTCATTTCACGTCATCCTTGTGCTTCCCCACAGGCTGACTGTGCAAACGGCATCGGCAAGAAGGCCAGTGTTACAGGTTAGTGTTGTCTCTACGTACTAGGGCTGTTAGTAGTCAACCAAATGCATCTTGGGCGACTGAAATTCAACCAACTCTACGACCAACCGATTGGTCGATGGGCAAAAAATTGAAATACAAAAAATCTGAACGTTATCTCTAGATTAACTTAATCGGCCACAGTGCACTCTACTCTACCTGCTGGCCTAAATATCACACAAGCGCTGCTTGGAGAGATCAGTGGCTTTCCGATCGACTCCTGGACCGAGTCCCACTCGGTGACAGCAGAGCTTCAATACGAAGCGGATCGCAAACCAGACGATCCACGGAGTGCTGCGCCACTGTTAGCCAATAACACGCTTGTAGATCCCCGCCCTCAGCATCACGATTGGTCTAAACAAATATGAAGCGAAAGAAAGTGAAACGCCCGTGCAGCCAGATTTGAGCTCGTCTACTAACAGACTTTGGATTATTATCTGCCATGAGATTTGTGATTCTGATTAGTGAGACTGAAATACCCCGGATGCATGGTGAGCCAACCCTCTCTCTCTCTGGACGCCAGGTGTGGCCTCGCTGCTGCCCCTGCTGCCCTCCCTGCCAGGCCAGGTGGTGAACCTCTCCCTGGCCACCAGGGCCAGGCTGGAGATGCTGGAGCTAGAGGGAGACCTGCTGGAGGTCTCCCTGGACCAGAGCCACAACATCCACCGAGTCCTGCAGGCCCACTCTGTGCCACCCAGGGAGAAGCTGCACACGCTCATCCAGGTTAGAGAACGCCACAACACGAGCCATACACAGCAGAGACGACCTAAATCACACATGTACGCTATTAAACAACAAGGGCGTGTTCCAGGACCAGTCGTCATTCAGTCGTGTTGGATGCTTTTATCCGTTATGATCAACCATTGTTCTGTAGTGTGTATTCTACTGGAACTGCTAGCAGTGGTTTCTTTGTTGTCATAGTTTGCTTGCTTCAACATGTCCCGCCTCGTGTCGCCTCAGATTGAGCTTCAGGAGCAGAGAGGAGCAGGTCGCGGGCGTGCCAAGGACTCGAGGAGGAAGAGGAAGAGCCACAGGAGTGGCTCCGGGCCGGACGAAGGCCCCAGGTCCCTGGACGCCTCAGAGTCCAAGAAGACCCGCCCCCTCGGACACAGCCCCTCCCCCCGCTTACCCATTCAGACCCATGCAGAGGTGAGGGTCCCAGGGCTCTGTTTTAATGGCCCCCCGCTGTAGACTCAGCAGCGCCCCAGCTCACTGTCTTCCTGCTCTTGCGTGTGTTCCCAGATTTTGTGATACAGTCAACGGTGGAACCCCAGAAAGGACCAGGAATCCAGTTAAAGAGGAATAGAACGAAGCATCTTTCTCC
>OMKX01054238.1:0-11483 GCA_900302425.1 Brosme brosme
ATGTTCGCACCAGTCCGCCCAGTTAGTTAGTTAGTTTTGCCATTGCGAGACTATTCTTATGCATTAAAGTCCTAAATGGATGTAGTCATATGTAAGACACCTGGTGGTGTTCCAAACTCAGAAAGGGTTATTTGTGATTAGTTCATTGATGTTGTCAGTGGGTGTCCACTGACCTCTATATGTTTTTTGTCTGGCTTCGTTATATTGCAAATGAGTGGAGGAAGGAAAGCATCTTAGTAAAGCTAGGACCAGAGTGTATTATTGTGAAACTTACATCCAAGCAGTATGATGTGGACACAAATGCGACAGCAATAAAAACTGGCAATGAAATGTCAGAGTTAAAGAGTTTCTCTCCAAACAGGTACAATAAGATGCAATTTTGAAACATTTGGGCACACCACATTTAGCGTATCTTACCCAGGGAACAAACGAATCCAACAAAGCCGTATTGTTACCAACCTGACACCAAATCCATTTTTGAACATTGCGATAGGGCAGGCTATATTACCAGGTTTTGACGAGGGGAACTGGGGGCAACTCAGACTCAATCCTGGGGCAGGGTCCAGGGCCCAAGTTCATTCTACGGCTGTTGAAACGAATTTCAGGAGTCTAATGAAATTTGAATAGTAAAAAAAACTAGACATGTCACCGCATGTGCATTTTCTAGAGAAAATGCGTGGGGTTGCGCCAACTTGTCGTGTGTGCAATATTCCACGAGCATGCCGACATGCTAATGCAACTGAGGCTAATGAGCGAGCACGCCGGGTTTCAAGTCCCTGGGCCGCTTTGAAGCGGACTTGCGATTGATCGAACAATGGGGCTGATCGTTTTTGTTTGATCGCGAGTTTTGGCACCCCGTCGCCGAAGTGGTACTTTACTTTTTGGAGGCCTGCTTACACGCGGTTTCTATACATGTACCAACTTTGACAACACTGAGTTGTTCACCTTAGGAATGGTTGAAGTCTGCGTTTTTTCCCCATTGACTTCCATTATAAAAAATAGCTCAATGAGCACCTGCAACAGTGGTTATTTGAAATTGACCCTGTGACGTCATTTTGTTAGCTATCATAACAAAACTTTTCAAAACACATAAGGGGGTGGTCCTTGATGGGCACACCAGATTTTAGGCCTCTGGGGTTCTTTTATGCTGATTTGTTAAACAATGGCGGCTCATTTTCACAATCATATTTTTGCATAAATCGGCCATAACCAAGCCATTTTTATAGAATCAAAACCAAAATAATTATATAACGTCGGGCAGTATGTGTTCCAAATTGTGGGTCATTTGGGCTTATGGTTCGGGATTTACAATTTTTTCAAGGTTTTCCAAAACGTAAACAGAAAAAACTTTCCAGGCGGACATTTTGAGTCCTTCTGGCAAAAAGATTCAGCATGTCAAATAAGGCCCAGATACCAAGTTTCAGTTTTTTTTATAAAACGGGGCGCGGTTCTCAGCCGTATAGGTTTGACCACGAGTTATAGCGTCCCCTATGGTCATAGTGGCACAAAACTTTTTGGAGACCTCCGTGCTTACGGTCTATATATGCTAATTTCATTTGACATTTTCAGCTGTTCAGGTTTGGAGTGGTTGATTATCGCGTTTTTGCCCCATTCACTTTCCATATTAAATATTAATATTATAAATATTAAGTTAAAAAAAAGTCTGTTGGTCTCCTTGGTTGGTCTCTAAAAGTAGTAACGCATTGCATTGATATATTCCCGACTTTTTGGTAGTGGTTTGATGTAAATACCTGAAACTGTAGAAGTAGATAATTACCAAAAATAAGAAAAACAATAATAAGACACAAGATAACAATAGTGTGGCTTGCTTTGCAGGGTCTGGATTGAAAGATTTCGTCCATGAGCTTGAGCCAAGGTACAAAGTTCCTAGCCGCGCCATCACCCACAGAGTTGTGAAAGTATACGATACCACTAAAGACAACATAAGAACAACTATTAGTGGAGAACAGATAGCCCTGACAACCGCTGGACATCAAAATGAACGAAGCTCAGAAAAGTCACATTGCCGAGAACGTTGCAGAGTGCATCGGCAACTTACTCGGAGAGTAGAACGTGAGTCGTTAGTCGGTGCTCTCTATAACAACGGACAACGCGCCTAATTACATTAACGCTATCAAGAGTCGGGCCTGCAGGTGGGCAATGGGCCTGCATGTCCCACACTATTAACCTGGCTGTGAGCAAAGGGCTGGCAGTGCGAGCTATCAAAACTCTGGTCAGCAGACTAAAGGCCACAGCACTGCATTTCAACAAATCAACTACCGACAGCTACCTCTTGGAATCTAAGCAGAACTTGCTTGGAGTTAGACCTGCAAAGCTTACCAATTCTATACCAGATGGAACAGCACGTACGTTATGGAGCAGGTGAGTCATAGACATTTAAATAACCTGGTTATATTGGGCTAATAATAGGCTAGATTGTTTATAAAACAGGAGAGGCTATGCATATCTAGCATATCTAGTTTATCTTGCGTTAAAATACACAACTAACCAATGTGTTATAGCCAGCTAGCCATAAAGTTATTCTAACTTTGTTTTTTTTCCGTAGGTGAGAGCAGTGCTTAAGCCTTTTAAAGTGGCCACTGAGGCATTGTCAACTGACTGATTCCCAGTGTCAGCTGTTCTCCCCCTGAAGTATGAGTTTTTGTTACGTCTCCATCCATCTATCGGTGGTCCGGCAGCACTCAATGAAATGAAAAAAGATATCTTGACGGACCTCAAGAAGCGATATAGTCATGACAAAGACGCCTTCATTCTGCTTAATACTGCTAGCTACGTAAACACACGTTTTTATAGGCTGATTCATTTGAAATGAGACCAACAGAAACTAAATGGGGAGCTAACAGTTATTGCGGAGGAGGAAGACGATAGGGAAGAAGGAGGGAGGGAGCAGCCATGGCTACGGGATCACACTGCCAGGAGAAAACCGCTCTCAGTGCTATGGGGGACCTTTTTCGGAATGTGTATCGCCAAGGCGCAGACGCATCGGTTGGTACTTTGGCAATTGGATCTGTAATACAGCAAGAAATTATTATTTACGAGAGTGAGACCCCAATACCCACCGACAGAAACCCATTGTCGTGGTGGAAGACATCAACTATGTACCCCCGCCTTGCCCAGCTGGCACGGCGCTACTTGAGCATCCGGGGTACCTCAGTTAGAGCCGAAAGGGTTTTCTCCACGGCTAGGATTATAGTTAATAAAAAACGCTCTGCACTAGATTCAGAATACGTGGATCGCCTTGTGTTTTTGGCCAACAACCTTTAGGACCAAATCTCGCTAATGTTGTTTGAAATGTTGATTACTAACAATATCTAATGTTACTGTAAGCGCAGTATGCGGCTCGCATTGATTTATTTTAATTTAATTTAATTTGTTGGGATTGGTTTGTGTTTTTGACCAACGGTGACAAAATACATTTCAAAGGAATGTATGAATGAGGAAGCCAGGGGATGTTGGTGGGGAATCAACTTTTTTTGTATTGATATGAAAAATGTTCAATAAAGTTGACATGTGAACAGTATCTATTTTGTGCCTTATATTATTATTTACTTGGTAGAATGCCCTCTAGTGGACAGAACGTTAGTGGCATTGTCAATGCGTAAGCCTATGTATAGGCCTACAGTGTATAGGTACATAGTAAATATTAGTAATAGGCTTAATGTGAGCATTAATTAATTTGAGCATTAATTTAATATTCAAATATAATTTGAATATTTAAAATAAGAAGGAATGAAATTCGAATGGGATTATAAAAGGAAGATTGACAGCTCTTGTTCATTGTCAGATATAGTCAGTTGGAGCCACTGTTAATTACATTGAGCTTGCAGAAAACTAGTGCCCTCTGGTGCAGGGAGCCAGGCACAAGAAGGGGGTATTTTGTGCTCAAGTGAAAACAAATCAAACTATCCATCCCAGTTTATAGGGAACTGTCCCATAGTGGAAGTGTGTATTGAGTCATGCTTATTAGACATCGGGTCAATGGCGACCACAATCACCGATCACAATAACACTCTTAATTTTCCGTCCCACAGTGCACAACAGTGCAACTGGTCACCACTGAAGCTGCTAATGGACTGGAAATCTCCAATGCTGTTTATTTAGGGCTTGATTTTAGGCCAGGTCCAGCCCTTCGGGAGGCTGGACCCTCCCAAAGACGGGAGTTCTAGTAGAAAAAGATACACCCGATCCATTCACCAAACAAACAAAAATACTTTGTTGCTGCTAAAAAATAACTTTTTGTCCAACTTGGCCACACCCTTTTTTTTCCCCATTGGTTTTTGGCCCAACGGTTTGGATCCCTGCCGGTCCCTTGAAGTTATTCCCGACTCTCTGCCCCGGTTCAGCCAAAACACCTTGCCCTCTGTTCTGCTTGAGCCCCTAACAGATAGCACCTGTGGGAAATAATTCCCGATAAGAAAAAATCGGTATAATCATTATAATACAACGTTAATGTAGTCAATGAGTGTTAAAAGGTAATGAGCCCTTTCTGTTAATCATAGTTCGTATAGTCTAAGAAATAATGGTATCACAGCAAACAATGCAATAGTTTAAGCTCCACCAATAGCAGGAGCTTGCATACCAGCAGTTGCCACTAATGAGAACACCCTAGCCATTGATAGAACCAACCCTAGAAGGGGAGGGTCTTGGGGCAGATTTCCTGACTGAGGGAAACCCTCACTTGAGTAGAAGAGAATTGCCGTGGGTGAAAGAGAGTTCAGATGGAGGGGTTCTAGATTTCAAGAACACCCTTCCAATCAAAAAGGGGGCTTTTTATGAATGTGCCTACAAAGGAGTTTTGTATGATATACACATGTGACTATATTACCAGTATCCCTGATAGTGTTACTCTGTACGCCAATTAGGGCTGAGCCCGAATGTAAAAATATTCTGATATTCGTTCGTTAGGAAGGTATTCAAATCTCAATAAAATTTTCGGATATTTCTTTTCTTTTTGTAATACAAAAAATATTTTCGTTTTTTTAACTATGCATATTTGGGGACTGCGGGTAGAAGGCTAGGTTACATTTCGTCTGAATATCCCAGTGATAAAATATACATGTAAGGGCGCTAGACGACCGAGAATGCTTCACGTCAACGCTTCAGTTGTGGCAGTTTCATCCGAATGGCCAAATATGGGATGACGAATTATCATTCCTTAGTTTTGGATATTCAAACATTATTTGAATATTCCGGTAGCACTTTGACAGCTGGCGTCCAGTGTGAGGATACGCCATTAACCCCCCCGACCATCGGGGCTTTAAATGTTTTAGAAGGGTTTTAATAATGAATGTATTTAGCAGCTATTTCAACGTTCAAACGAGTCGAAAAGACACCAAAAAGCTCTACCTACTAATAATAATGTGTTGGTTACTTAGTAAACATGAATAGATAGATAGATAGATAGATAGATATTTATTTGTCTGATACACTTATTTGACAGAAGACAATAAGAAAGACAGTTAGACAAGACAGGATAGACAACAATTTTCCCCTCCTTTTCCATCTATAAAAAGATCCCGGGCATATCGTTTGGGCCTATCCAAATGGCAGTAGATATTATGGAGCATATACAGTAGGGCATCATCTGTATATATATATACATATATATATATGTATATTTGAACTTTGCCGTGAATTTCGCTTGATGCTTTGTCGTGACAGCCTATCAGCGTTCACTCCCTGAAGTCCAGATTGAACCGCAAAAGAGAGAAAAAGAGAGAAAGTGATTGTTGTCGTTTGTGGAATCCCGGAGCTCTATAATATCACAGCCAAAAGCTGTGTGTGCCTCCAGATGATATTATGAACCCATAAACGATGCCGTTGGGTTCGCCGACGTCTCTGTTACTTCCACAACAAGTAAAGACTTAATAAAGCAGTAGAGGATGTTAAACGCAGTTGAATTGTCTTATTGTGTTAGTGAAATAACCTTTGTTAGACGTCATTTTTATGGTTTAATGTTTCAAGGCTTTCTGTGTATTATACGTACAATGAGAGAGTGGGGACTCTAGAAAAGGACAGATTGTTTTTTATTTGTAATTTCGCTTGATGCTTTGTCATCAGCGATCACTCCCTGAAGTCCAGATTGAACCGCAAAATGGAGGAGAAAGGGATTGTTGAGGTTTGCGGACTCCCGGAGCTCTATAATATCATGGCCAAAAGCTGTGTGCGCCTCCGGATGATGTTATGAACCCATAAACGACGATGTTGGGTTGTCCACAAGAAGTAAAGAGTCGCAATGGTGGTTATCTCGGCCATAGTTGAGAATGAATTGGCGGAAAGAAACGTCGGCGTTCACAAGAGGTAAGCCCCTCCTCCTCCACTCGCGCGAGTATTTTGTGTACGTGGGTAGAATATTCGCTTCGCTTTTGGTGTGAACACGGAAACAGAATATGGTGAGAATATGGACACAACCAAACTTGAAGGAGAAATGCTGAAAGACGAGGAATGCCCCTCAAAATTTTTCCAAAGACAATTGAAGGAAGAAACTGGAGGTGCATGGAACCTCAACTAATCAGTTGAATGACTGTACAAGATCATGAGCACGAACTTACTGCCTTAAGAGGTCCAATGAAGATTGGACGACGTGGTTTGGCTCATGAAAATGGACTGGGAGCTATTATCAGAGCACGTGTTCTATCAAGTTGATCAACACCGTCGCAAGCTGAAGAACAAAGAAAGTCAGAGCATGCTGCATAATGACAAAGTCACCTTCTCCTTTAAGTAGGAGAAGGAAGGAAGGTGCAGTCCCAGCTGCAAGTGCCAGTAGTAGCCGCCACGGCTCCGCCACCAGCAAGGGGCCTATTCTATGTACCGCAACAGGTGAACCAAGCACACCCATTGGAAAAGACAGGAAATATTAGAAAGAAAGGCTCTGGTCTCCCAATTTAAATAATAAGATAACCAAGACACTAGGTTTCAGTGGGACAAAACAAATCCGACCGCTAAAAGAGCCCATTCCCATGCTAACAGAAAGACAGCAAATAGTGGAACCTATTCAGGTTCACTCAATGCTAAAATCATGTGTACTGGAGATGGAATATACACATCAAGTTCCCAACGACGACTCAGATGACCTCGCACCAATGTTACCCTTGACCCACAATGAACACAACACAAGACACATGGTGTATTTGGTGAAATTTGTGGAAAACTACCCAACCAAAAGGAATTTACTCGACCCCTAAATACCACAATGATTTTATACATTAGAGCAACCAAAGCCTTTGGTTAACTGAAATTCAACCAACTCTTTGACCAATCGATTGGTTGACCAAAAAATAAATAAAATAAATCTGCACGTTATTTCTAGATTTAACTTAATCTGCGAAATTATCCTAAATATCATGTGTGCTGTTTGGAGGAAGTCAGTGGGTTTGCAGACAAGAGTGTCAAACTGAACTGAACTTTAGTGCAATCATTACCATGATTATAATCAACAAATCTAGCCTATGTTGTAAACAACTATTACACCTTTCAACCATTTTATTAGTGTGATAAAAAAAAGCCTGGCCACAAGCTACTTAAACAAACAAAAAAGGCCTATATTTTCTATAACTGTGGTATGTATGTTCTTATAATACATTCATGGTGTATAGCTTACCATAAACCTAGCCTACTATTTATTTGCCTACTGTAGCCATATAATAGGCTAGCTTGTAACGTCAAATACAAGTAGGCTGAGAACAGGTTACTATAGCTACTATAGCTAACAAAGCTGATCATGAAATACAATAATAATGGGCGAGTGTTACAATTTGATGGATGTATGGGTGAATATCATGATTAGAGATTATGCTGCCCAGACAAAGGTATTTTGTCTGGTCGTTTTTTGCACTCATTGCGGAGGGTGGGTGCCATTCATATGCCGTGTAGAGCTGCCAACGGTGAAGATAGATAGCGGGTAGTAGGGTGAGGTTCCGGTGTTCGGTAGTGCTGAAGTAGCGTTAGCAGGATCATAGGAGTGCTTTGTCCGATCTCTCTCGCCAGTTGACGAGGCTCTTCTGCTGTCCGTGGAGATGCCTCCCTGTGCGGGACCGGCGGTCGGCCCCCGGCAGACTCTGACTGAAGCCGGATCAGCGCTAACGCTCAGACCCTGGGGGAGGGTCTCGAACCCCGGGAAAGCTGAGTAGTTTTACCGAAGACTTACATCAGTTTCCTTTGCTTGTCTTTATCTATGTCACGTGTAGTTTGTTAAGTGTTATTGATTGTCCCCAAGCAGCTTTTAGTCAACGTACCAGGGTGGGGAAAGCTGCTGAGGGAGCTAGATAGATCCTCCGGTGCCGCTGCGCATGCGTCCGATAGCACGGGTGCCCTGGTAGTACGTGTGGGTTTACGGTGAAGATGGATGAAGGGGGAGTATAGGGCTCAGACTGTTGCCGATATACCTGTGTGCAAGGCTGTTTGCGGGTCATAATAATAAAGCTCATTATTTTCTGTAACTTGTTGGTGTTCTCCTTTACGTGAGTGCACAGTAGCAACATTTCTGTTCGTCGCGGGCCCTCTACATTCTCCCTTAAGAGACAAGGTTTATTACAATACTAAAAATATGAGCATGTTGAACATTGTTGTAACTTTATAATGTTACTGTACACATTACAGTGTTTCCCCAGCAATTAGATAATTCTTGTGTTGGTAGCTGAAAGTGGGGTTGAATGTGTTTTTACTTTTTTAGAAAGAGTAAGAAAGATATTGGATGTTCAACAGATATTCACACTCTGAAAAAAAGTGGGGTATCATTCCTGTGTGTCTAGCGGTGTATACCTGCCGAGGAGATGGTCGGGCAGCGGCACTCCTGTCTATAGAAACATCAATATTTCTACACAATAGGCGAATAACAAAATACCCTTCCCTAAACAATAGCCTAACTCAAATGTAATTAAACCAGGGACGTTTCACATTTCACAAATGTTCCGAATGGATTAAAATCGCCGTTAAGAATTGTATCCAGCTAGTATAGCTCTACAACAGTAACAAGCAGGTAAAGAACTGTGTGGCCAGTGTAGCTCCGGTGTGGGTGTCACGCCCATGGATTGTATATAAAACAGATTAAACTCACTTTCGATATATGTACATTGGTGGAAACTATCGCAGACTTTTTTCCCACAAACAAAAGTGCCTACAAACGTGAACACGCGAGTACTCATTCAAATTTAGAACGTGAATTGGATTAGAGTTTTGGGGTTTTTCTGGCATCCCTAATACTGATTCATGAACTCCAGATATATTCTATTCAGGGATTCGGCCAGCCAAAAGCCAACAACAATCCTTCATCCAGCGCATGATCATGTTTTGATTCAGAGTGTGCACCGAGAGGAGGGGCTATGCACAGAAGGTCAGTTGTCAATGTGTGTGAGGGAGCGAGTCAATGTGTTGCATGCAGCTCTACGATTTTACCCATTTTGAATAGTTAAAAAAGTGTTTATGTATGATAAACACTATCGAGTGGGATGGCGTCGTTCTCTTGGATGGATACAAAACTCAAAATGCAAAATGACCTGCCCTGTCTATGTGTGGGAACACTCCATTAGCTTGGTGGCTGGCATGAACCACTTGTCAAAGTAGCACATCTTCATCAACTAGATCGATATTGAATTGTCATATCAATAAATAAGGTCTCTACTGAATTAATGTCTTCGCGTATTATACCTTTAATGGCCTTTAAATAATTACAACAAAATCTGGAAACAATTTCAAGGACACCTCTTGGAAACCTTGCACTCTGAAAAAGTAAAACCGAAACTGTCATTCATAAACACTGTTAATACATAGGCCTATAAGATATGCCTCCCAAGTGGTAAAAATTAACATGAAGCAAAATATGTAATTTCACTGGAGGCCATGCAACAAGGCAGATTGAGGGGAAATTCCTATTTTTACCCCTCCAGAATGATACTGTGCTAATTATATCTGTTCTATTCTCACAATTACCAAATACCCTTTATCCTCAAAAGGTTATTAAAGGTTTTTATTTATTATTTGAAGGGGGGTGACACTTGACATAAATGAAAAATTATGTGAACCATGATGTAAGAAAACTTATTTCTCCAGCTCCGCGCTTTCGTCAACAATATCCATTGTGCTAGTCATGAAACAACATCTTGGACCAAATAAGAACAGAAGCAAAAAAGTAGCCCATTGACAATATTCATGTGAAATCCAAACGCTGAGCCACAAAGGTTGCACCATAATAGTCAATTCTTGAAGGTCTATGTTCCAACAGTTTGTCCAAAAATGAAATTGTAATTTGTATGTATCTCTATGCTGCTTTTGTATGGATATCCTATTACTCACTAGGATTTGATGTGCTCTTCTTTGTGGTTGATTGATGCATTTGTCATTTCAGTATTTACTGTAGATATGTCTATACTTTCTGCTAGTAACCCGTTATGTAAAAAAAAAAAAATGTATGCAGGCGTTTACTTTGTAAGATGTGTTTGTGATTGCGTAAACGGCATTTCAGGATAACGAAGATAACTGAAATTAACATTCAGGGGGAGAGAGAAACAAAATCACAAGACAATAGCAAGCGAGATGAGACCAGAGATAGAACAATTTGAACTGTTGTTGGCCCCGAACCACATGCATAATAACCACTGTTAATATGCTGGTAAAACTGAGCATCTGAGCGTCATCATGTGTGATGTTGCGCCTCGGTGATAAGAACCAAGATGTTCATTACGCCTACAGTGGCAAGTACACAATTCCTTGGCATGACAGTTTGGTAGAAGATGTTCTCACTCCCCAAGCCACCGGTGACATCTAATGTTATCGCTTTAATGCTCTCAACTTGCTCACATAATAAATCACTTTAGAGCTACAAGCAAATTACATCGCTGCCTCAGACAGTAAAACAAATGAATAGGCCTACGTCTGATATATTGACGAGAAAGTAAACCTCAGCTGTTGTTCCGTCAACGAATACGATATGACAATTTCAGTTATTGATCACGATTTTCATTTACTCCCTCGATCTATCTATCTACATGTCTAACAGCATTTTCGTTGCGACAAAGAACAACATAATGCTGTCAAGAAACGACTCACTAATTCTAGTGAATCGTTTCTTGACAGAGAGTGGGTGTATTGCCAACCACCAGTGGGCTCTTTGACGGAGCGTCAACAGAGTTTAACCCTGATCTTCGATAATCAACCTATATAAACCCATAGCGCCGATTTAATTAAAAGAGCTTACCTCAACAAACTCGCTAAATCATTGTGAGAGAGCTGACTGTAATTCCTGTTGCGAACTGTACATCTAAGATTATGTCTGGAAGCGAAACGGCGTGTGCTTGGAAGGGATCGTTAGAATGAGCAAATGTGTCTGGTGTGTGTGGGCGGCAGGCGACGCACCTGCTCTGCAGCAGAAAATGCTATATATACACACATGATATATGGTCCTTTACCGGGGTATATTTGATTTGGACATTGGTGGGGATACTACGTGGGAGGTCCAGAGGGGGTAC
>OMKX01054240.1:0-14696 GCA_900302425.1 Brosme brosme
CCCTCCTCTCTGTGCACACTCTGAATCAAAACATGATCATGCGCGGAACGGATTGCCGTTCGCTTTACTGAACTTCTATACATTGACTCGTCCGTGAACATGAATCACGTCAGGACTCAGGAGTGATGTCAGATCGATTTTTACCGTCAATGGTGGTGAAGACTGCCATGATCGCACGCTACTTCACACAACAAATTGTGTTACCGTTTGGATTGAGTGACCCCTAGCGGCAGACAATACATCTACCTTTAATTGCTTTTATAATAGAAACGCCATGTTTAGTTCAGGAGCACAGTGTGCTGGCAGAGCCCCTCTTTAATATGGTTGCTCTAACGGTGTGTTTTTATTTGTTTAGGCAATAATTGGCTCTTATCCTGTCTACATGTGCCCTTTAGGTTGGGTGGTGCACCGTTGGCCAGGTCAAAACGTGGACATCTGCCTGTCATGGCTATCAACGAAACAACCCGTGACATCCCGAGAGTCCGAGCAACACTATTTAACACAATACGCTATCTAACGCACAGCCCATTAAACTCTTCATCACACGGACTCCAGTTCAGCTTTTTGCCGAAGATAATATACCCAAAGTTAATAGAGTGGATCTCAACCACAACAATAGGTCTATATGTGGCTATTATTAGGGCTGTGTGATATGACGATATATATATATATATCGGGGGACGAGAGACAATTGTCTATCAATAGATATTTCACTCTATCGTTCCTTTCGTTATTTTACATTACGGTAGTATTTTACGTCATTCTGACCCTGCTTTACGTTCACTACGCGTGCGCGACAAATACAGAAACCAACATGGAGGAGCGTGAAACAGAACGAACGTCCGCAACAGTCTGAGGAAGAACAAGAGTCAAAAGATGCGATCTCTTGAAAGAAAAGCAAATCTCAAATGAGTTGAAAGAGTCTTTAGTGTGTGGATATGTGGAGCTCGTTCTGGACAGCCGTTGATTTTGATGGTGGCGTCCGAGAGAGGGTTGGGCTTCTCAGTATAACGCCGCGGTGTGTGTGGAAGTGTGGAGCTCAAGTGCACAAGTGTGTGAGCAGCGGTGCATTCCGATGTCCGTGTGCGAGTGAGGGTTAAGATCGGTATAATCCCAGGGTGTGTGGCGCCTTTCATATACAACATTGCTCATTGTAACACTCATACATTGTAACACACGATAGTAAAAAAGTATCACAAAGTTGGGACATCGGATGTAACACGCCCTTCTCCTTCCACGGTTTACCTGCTGCAGTTCTGGAGATTTCTGAATTGGAGTGATGTTTACTTTTAATTTCATATACTTATGTTTATTTGCTGCACTATTGGAGATTTGAGACTTGAAACAGTGTTTTTTACTTTAATATTTATTTCGTTTTTTATATGTTCAATATCCCTATTTTTTTTTCTCATTTGGTGACAGTTCTGCTAACGTCACTTCCGAATAAAAGGAGAAAAGAGAAAGTACCTTTCATTTGTTTTTCGTTGATAGGATTATTAAAAAAGTAGTCATGAGGCATGTGGTTATTCTGGGGAGACATTTCTTTCATAGAATTGACAGATAATGTACTAAATCGTGAGAAGATTTTCCATATCGCACTGCACCAGCTATAACATGTCATCTTTGTACCAAAACAAAGTGGGAAAAAAACCCTGTGAGATTGTTGTGCAAGTGAAATAATCAATGCGGATACTACTGGTTCAGAGTGAACACAGCTTGAACACAGCATAAATGGAAGTATGGATGATGTTTACATCGTGGCATGGCATCGAGTGATCAACACAGTATACAAAAACATTAGGTCGTGGAGCTTTAAAGGGGACATATACCACCAGGTGTAAGTGTGATTAGCCGTTACAAGACGTTTTGAAAATCTGCGTCTTCTGACATCACAGGTGGGCGTGTCCACATAGATGTGTGACGGATAGATGAGCAACGTTTGCTACAGTCCACTGGGTAGGCTGGTAGACTGATCTATCCAGCACACATCTAGGTGGACACGCCCACCTGTGATGTCAGAAGCTGCACATTTTCAAACCTGCTTGTAATGGCTAATCACACTCACACCTGGTGGTATGATATGTCCCCTTTGAAAAAACAATTTAAATATGTGGCTTTGCAAAGACATAAATCACACTCATGAGTGATTTGTATGCATGTTTGGATGTTTATGCTAAATAAGAGTAGGAGTATTTGAGTAGGAGTATAAAAAAAAGTATGTAATATCAGGTGCAGTTTTACTTCTTGGAGATAGTATTTGGTTGATTTAATCAGTGAAACCTTCATACAGGCTGACCTCATCGTTACCCAACGCCCCTGCTATGACTCATCACTTCCACATACTTCTCCGTGTGTGGCGGGCGTGCTCTTGACCTAGGAGGGGATTTGTCAGTATCTGGTTAACGCCTCTTCAGTGACTCGTGGCCTGTTCAGACATCAGTCACAACACTAATGACGCGACGGGACGGGGAAAGATACATGGCCTGTCGGACTACCCACGTCGCGCTCTACAGAGGATTTTAAATCAACAACAGTGTGGCTTGCTCTGCAACCACACTAATGATGGGGGCGGGCTGTATTTGTATTCTGTTTTAAATTAGATCAATTTCAGAATCAGATTGTGTAAAGGGGGACGTACAGGAGTATGATAGAGGGCAAGGGCGGGTGAATTAACTGGCACGGACGGCTTATCTTCGTAACCAGGAGAGCCGGTACACAATAGTAGTGTATTGATCTGTTGATTTATCTCAAAGCTGAACCCACAAAAGGAGTCAACGCACCTGTTGAGTCAAAACAAACAGGGGCACCATCTCCTTCCTGCGTCAACGCAGACATCAGAGGGAGAAACCACCGAGCCACACAGGCAGAGACCTAGCTGCACGACACAGGTTGCTCATTAATAACTAATGTAGCCATGGTTGGCTTTTCTATTGGAGCTGAGCTATTGAGCCGGTATGGCGATTTCTTATGTTCCATAACTATGTGTTATTAGTTCTACAAATGAATAACCGTTCATATTTCAAGGATAGAAAGAGTAATAGTGTGAAGTAAGTTATTTGACACTAAATCTTTTTTATTCTTGAAATGATTATTGAAAACAGGTTACTTAAAGTGGAATTCACCCCTAAAACAACATTGTGCATTCTGGTTAAATGAGTCCATCAAAATAGTTCCGAAAATTCTGCTTCAACACGCACGGGAAATACATTACCTGTGACAACAGGCTAGAATGGCTAGAGTTCAATTCCACTTTAAAGTAACCTGCTTATTGTGATCTAGAATACATTTTGACCTGCTGACCCAATTTAATTAATGACATGTCATTTACCATCTCCGGAGGATACACCAAAATACCCACTGCCAGATAAATAAGACTAAGACTAAGACTAGTTTCCAGTGGTGGTTGCAGCATAACGTCAATGTGTGAGCTGTCCAATGACTGCCGGATAAAACTCCCTCTGGGGCCAACGTCAGAATGGGAGAGAAAACAGGTGACGTAAATCTTGATGCACTGCAGGGACCACTGACTCACTGCACCAAATCTCATAGTCAAGTCCCACAGTAGTCCACATCATTATTTTTTTTTATCTACAGATATACCGAGAGCGTAATAAGATATGTCTGTTTGCAGATGCGTTGAACAAAAAGGAAACATGCTCCAAAAATAAAATGAGCACCTCCAAATATAAAACGCCTCCATTCACAAACAAAGCATGCAGTAGCCTTAACACCAAGTCCCATACACATGACACACCACGTATCCCCTTAAATGCTCTGCTGGTGCCGGTGTGACCGCCTAGCTCCCCATCTGCTGCAGCCCCTTTGAGGCTAAACAGTAAGCCCCGTGGAGTAGGAGGCAGAAAGGGGGGCAGATGGACTTACAATAGCCCCCCTACAGACAATACAAAAGCCACTGGGCCTAGGGCAGGGCAGAGGGAAGGAAGAGGGGGGTTGGTCCACTGTGGGAGGAAGACGCATCTTCCACCTGCCTGAGGCTGCCTCCGACACCAAGGAGTGGAGGTTGGAGATGGATAGGGTTCGGGGGCAGTGGAGTGTAGGAAGAAGAGGAAGGGGACTGGAGGAAGACCAGTGGGGTTAAAGTAAGTCACGTTAGAAAAGCCTCTTATCTGCCACAGAGTTAAACACCAGCCACACGGCTCGTGACCGTCAGTGTTCACTGGCTACTGAAAAGCAGCAAACATGTTTGTGTGTTGATAAGACGTGACCTTATTACAGACATCTGCCAGGGATTGGCCCTGATTATCTAGATATATGTATTTGTGCATTTGTTGTTTTGCCATTGTATCGCCACACGCAGAAAAACACCATGATATAACTCATTGTGTTGTGATGATTCTAAAGAGGGATTTTAATGACGTTTTAGCAGTTTCTAGGACAATGATCCTTGTGCCCTGGTACGTTTGTGTGACTTGTTTGATGGGACCTGACTTGACTATTAAGGTCAGTCAGTCATCGTCAACCGCTTATCCGGGGTCGGGTATGGGTAAAACCCATGGGTAAATATATGGGTAAATATGGGTAAAACCCATTTCAGCCGTTTGTATCCGCGATCTCATTCTTTCGGTCATCACCCATCCTTCATGACCATAGGTGAGGGTAGGAACAAAGATTGACCGGTAGATCGAGAGCTTTGCCTTCCGGCTCAGCTCTCTTTTCGTCACAACGGTGCGGTATAGTGAATGTAAAACCACCCCCGCTGCTCCAATTCTCCAGCTAATCTCACGCTCCATCGTCCCCTCACTCGCGAACAAGACCCCGAGATATTTAAACTCCTTCACTTGGGGTAAGGACTCATTCCCTACCCGGAGTAGGCAATCCACCGGTTTCCTGCTAAGAGTCATGGCCTCAGATTTAGAGGTACTGATCCTCATCCCAGCCGCTTCACACTCGGCTGTGAAACGACCCAGTGAGTGCTGTAGGTCACAGGCCGATGATGCCATCAGGACCACATCATCTGCAAAAAGCAGTGACGAGATCCCCAGCCCACCGAACTGCAAACTCACCCCACCCTGAAGTCGGTGTGCAGGAGAAGATTCGATTTTTGTAGCGGATTCAAAGACCTGGAGAAGGGTTGTTCGATATTACGATAGATCGGGGGACGAGAGAAAAATGTCTATCAATAGATACTTCCCTCTATCGTTCCTATCGTTATTTTACTTTATGGCAGTATTTGACGTTATTCTGACCCTGCTTTAAGTTCACTTCACGTTCTCGACAAATACAAAAAACAAACATGGAGTAGCATGAAACAGAACGAACATAGGCAAGAGGCATATGGTTATGGGAAGAAATATTTTTCATACAATTTACAGAAAACAATTTACAGTGAAATACAGAAATACTATACAGTGATATATATCGTTATCAGGAAATGAAACGACCCATACCATGATAGAAGATTTTGTCTATATCGCCCAGCCCTAACCTGGAGTCACGTTGTCAATGCCATGGTCTTACTAATTGGCAAATAGGATAATCAGATCAGAGATCAGTCCATGTGATCCTGGTTGGCTGCACACTCGGCCTAAGTCATGACAGGCGGCGTGCATGATCCAATAAGCCCATACAAATCTAAAAAAAGAGGGACTGCTAGGATGGATGCAAAATGGTATAAAATAAAATGACAATGCAGGGAAAGAGGAAAGGTGTGTCATGTTTTAAAGGGGCTACTATCGAAGCCCCCAAATAATTATTTTTCTAGCATTGCTGCTTAAGGCATAGGCCTGAGCAGTACATTTTGAAAGTATACCAATATGGTGACCATATTTTATTCTTCTTTATTGTAGCCAAACATGTCTATTAATATTGACACTACTACAATTGATTCAGATGTATGTTTGGGGTAAATTCAATTTGATCACAAATTCGAAAAAGTGGACCTGCCATAAATGCAACACATAATTGTCCAGTACTCTCACCAGAACTTGACCCGCTATGGTGGGAAGGGACCCCTACAATGTAGCTACACCTTGTCTCTGACTTCACAGGGATAGGCGTCTTTTGATAGAACGGGATATCATGGTTGTATCAAATGATCACATATCCATATCAATACTGTGTCAAAATATGTCTTTTTATTGGCGCCCGTTTCATTTTCTTCACACTTATTATAAATGTTATTGTTGATATGTGCGCAAAGCTTTGGCTACATATATATTGATGAAAGTGAGGAATAAAGTGGTGGTGGATTTCTTTCTGACCCCACAACCTTAAAGGCGCAAACGAAAGTCACTAAGTTCTGTTAAGAAGTCTTCCAAGAAAAGAAATGTGACACATATGAACTCCCACTGTCTCTCGTTGTAACCATTGCTTCTGACCACTATTTCAACTTTATTAATAGGTCTTCAACTGCCAAACTGGGTTGGATTAGATTGATAGGGAACAGAGAAAGGGGAACAGGAAACGAGACAACGGGATCCAGAAGCGATGAGAGTTGGAATCATCAGTTCTTTGTCCAGTGTACTAGTTTCTGTTGTAGACCAAGAACCCACCCTTCCCCATTTCACCTCGCACCTTCCGATTCATGGTGTGAATCCCCAGCTGCATCAGATAATAAGTGTTGCTTCCTCTACATAAACGCGCAGACAGACAAGGCTGTGTCACGTACTTGTAAGTCCAATCTGCCATCTTTAATTTAAGCGCTGGGAGGGGGTTCCGTTTTGAGTGTGCAGTTGTATTTAGACCTTGTGTTTGCGTGTGTTTGTGCGTCTGTGGGTAGGACGGCATTTTGTGTGGGCAGCCCAGTGGAGGTAATGCCATGGGAACTCTGCTGAACCGCGGCCATTCAGGTTAACAAAGACATTCTGTATGAGAAGAAGCAGAAGTCTTGCAACATTTTAGCAATGGCTTTTGATAAGACCTAAAGAGTGAGGAGCAACTGTAGCTCCAACAATATCTACGGGTTGTACACCAAGCGGGCCCGTCGAGCAGACGTCCACCAGAACCTTTATAAACTGTTGCACACGTCAAGAAGGAAAGACTGGAGACCAACTAATCTATGCAACAGTAGAAGTTTTGTGTTGCCGAATAATTCTCCCTTTCCATGGATAAAGTTATACACAAAATCTAAAGTTATAGAGCCTAACCAACATATCGGACGACTGATAATATACTAAGTCACTAAGGCTACTAAGTAGATTTCATGACGTAGTTTGACCCGGAGATAATGTTTAGCTCTGCTGCGTCATGGCTTCGAAGAGGGGGCGGCGGAGCTGTTTTATCTCGGCTCAAGTGAGCAGATGAGTCGTTGCAGCAAGAGTCGACGGTGCCGACTGTGGAATTCATGAGGGCTGGCCCCAATACATAATTTCAAGCTTCGGATATTCATTAGGTTTCCAAACAAATATTCAGTGAAGCAAAAAAAAAGAAAAAAGTCCATTCATAGTGGGTATCTTTCACTGCATGTAAACGTAACAGTCGGCGACCACTGCTGCAGAATCTAGTTTTTCATCAACTTATTGTTTTCCAAAATGGATAAATTGGAAAAACAAATGTGTTCATTTAATAACGCAAAACAACAATTTAACATCAGTGGCTTCCGGATTCTCTCATCACACAAAAGAATCTCATGACTTGAGATTCAGATACCTACTTAACGAATGAATATCCAAGATTCGGGCTCAGCCCTGGTGATAAACAATCAGGCATGGGCAGATGATGTCCCCAGTGCTTAAAATATAACTACAACACCACAAAATACGGAATTTTGCGAAACAAACTATATTTGCCACCATGAATTAACAGATTACAATGTAGGATCCATAACAGCACTAGAAGTGTTCAATACGGAACAGTTCTATAACTAGTAGAAATTACGGCCAAAATAGGTTGTTATAAACAAGTTGCTAGAACACATTACACATTCATGATTCAATCGGTACTCTGTACTACTCCTTCGCTACTCTTGTAGTATGCTCTCATTCAAATTTGTAATTTTGAAATCAAAGTACAGGGTTGCATAGATGGTTAACCTGTGCACGTAAAGTATAAAAGTAAACCAGGAACCATTTAGAGGAAGCATATTTGTGTTAGGTACTTTCAGAGGGGTAATCAGAGACACTGATGAAAAAAAGGCCGATCCATTGGTGAGATAGAAAGACGTTGAACAGGTTTGATTTCACAACCATAATATTCACCTATTATTACAATTATAAATCAATGTCATGTACATCTAAAATAATAGTGTTCACAATAGCCTTGGAGAGATAGACACAGACTATAATTGTGCCTTCTACAGTCAATTATAACCAGTTTGATTGATGCTGATCCAATTCCGGATCATACAAAATGTCCAACTAATCAAATCACTTTGGTTCTAGATGACGACCTGGGAATCACAAGCGTAGATTCAGGCCAATATAACAAAAACCAGAGGGAGTGGTATCAGAGTTTCCGTTGTCCGGTAATTACCAGTCATTGACCGGAAAAAAATGAGGAGGACCGAAAATTCTAAATGTCTCCGGTCAGAATTGACCGATTTGACCGTTAAAATCAAAGCTTCCAAGGTCACATGACCGGCACCAATTTTTTTATAGCGGAAACACTGAGTGGTATATATGTTGTGCTCAAGGATGAGAGTGTTAAGTCATTCCACCAGAACAGAGGAACACCTCCTTCTTCTTCCCCTCTTCCTCCCTTCCTTCCTCTCAACCATGACTGAACTATGGGCCAAGTTCTTCTTTCTCTGTTATCCCTCAAATAAGCTTGATGTGCTGCACCCAGAGGTCTGGACAGCCTCTCTGGTGAGCTGACAAAATGTCAACAGGTTTGGTTTCCCTGGGAAAGTACGGCTTTACAAAAAGGAATTAGGCAATGCATTTCAGTTTCTTGGAGGGAAAAGCTAAAGTTGAACATTGTAGCTATGCTTAATGTTTCTTGGAGGTTCTTGCCAGGGCTGCCATTAGAGAATAATGGATGAAGTACAGAGTTGTTTATATTTTCCTGATAACTTCTCATGAGGTGTTACTCTTGGCAAACACCATTACTTATCCTAATACTGCATTTATCATTCATGAATCTACTTATGCTGATCATAGACATCCAAATAAATACTAGAGCCATGGATGACATTAACAGACAAAGGAAGCGTTAGCCACTGCTAAGAGATCCAAGAGGGAAACACAGGAGCCGATGTTGGCTAATGTTGGTTAAGAGGACTGTTAAGTCCCCTTGACGGTCAACAAACACATACACAAACAGATAAAGCCTAGTCTATACAACGGCACTAGAGTCATCGTGGCTTTGAGCGATTATTAATCAGCTCAGAACAGCCTTCTTGTCAATATTGTCAGATAAACAAAGGTTTAGTGTAACCAAACCGATTGAAAACACCCTGATTTTTGGCAGATGATTGGCCCGGTCAGGTGGCTTATTTCATGTAAAGAGACTTGCCAGAAAAAGGATACTGAGAACTTTGTTTGGCAATTCATGGAGCCCCATTCTGCAACTAGCTAGGAGTACTTCCTAACAGCTTTGCTTGAATAACCTAGTAGGGGCACCCAGGTGAAGTCGGTAGTGCACTTTGCAGTGTTGTCATGGGGATGGACTTAATTGTATGGGGACAGGGATAAAACAATATATATTTACTTTTATATTAACAATAAAGCCTGAAAATGTTTGAGCTCCATCCTGAGGAAGTCTCAATTGATCGGCTGACCTGAGTGTTGTTGGGCTAGACAGTAGCTTGGGGAATAGAACATCATTGAACCACAACCTCAATGAAATGACTAAATTGAAAATGAAACCGCAGTAGTCTAGTTCACTGATTCCCAGTATGATTCTGCAACATATACCATTTAATTCATTATTAGATATTGATCTACAGACAAATGTCAATGCCCTGATTAAAGAACAACCCAACAAATGATGGACGGACTGCTTTCAAGGTGTGTGGGGGCGATAGCAGTGACTGACAGCTGGATAACAAAGGCAGCATACAGCTGTCCTTTTGTCTTCATTTCACACACTTCCCCCAAAATACAGACAGGGCTGCACCATCTAAATTAAACATTATAGAGAGACGGCGATGGCGATACTCTGCCCATCTTGCCCAAATTACAACATTATACATCAAATACAGCCTATACTCAATTATTACATCAAATTTGCATCAGTTCAGGAGGCAAGCCTGTGTTTCCTCACAATGAGGTCACCTTGGATCCATCAGATTTATAGCCACCTCACATCTACAGTAGACTAATGAATGGAATAGGCTGGATGGTGATTACCTCAGGGAAAGTAATAGCCAGGATAGAAGAAACAGCAAGCTCAGGTATCAATGTATTAGGTCATAGTCTGCCCTTCAACGCAGGTGTGCGGGAAGATCGAGTAAGCAAACTGCAAACTTGCTGCAAAGTCAGTCAGGCAAAGTATAGAAGGGTATTTACTATTTATAAAGTAAAGTCTAGAACCTATGAATCTGCGATTAGTCCAAAATAAAAGATAATTGAGGGATGGGTTAGGGTCATTCTTCATTCAATGGTGCTTTGTAGGATTGATTCATTATTTTTGCTTGTTCGCTGGTGTGGGTTTATGTAATAGTGTGATGATGGCTAGAGACAGGTGAGGGAGAGTTTAAGGCATCAACTTATGTGTGAAATTGCAATGATCTATGTATTCATCACTCCCATTGATTATAAATGATAAACACGGGGAAAGACTTGATTTCCATCTAAAACAAGTAGCAGAATTGGAAGAAACCATGTTATGATACATAAGCATAAATCCTATGATCCATTTTAGCTTTTGACCAACTATAAAAGAATAAATAAAAAAAACATGTCCCAAACGTAAGAACGAATTAAAAAACCGAGCATTGTATACAGTTACACACAGACAAAAATAAACACTTAACAATGTCAGAGGTGAGTACCACAATGTTTAGATTTGAGTCCTTTAAATCTTATGGTGTATTTTATTTTCGTGTGTCATGAAAAATAATGTAAATGTGTCGTACAACTATCTAGAATATATCTTAACAGGTTTCAGTATCTTCAACATGGCTACTTTCACTCATTGCTCACTATAAGACCAGTGGTTGATCTGTGGCAATATCCTATTTTCGTGGAAGAACTGACATAAAGCCAAGTTGCAAGCAGTAAATCAAGACATACCTGTGGAACAACAATTAAACGATAAGGTTGCATAGGTGGGTTGTGTTCTCTAGCTAGCAGGCTTGTTGAAACTGTTTTCATTTAAAACCACAAAAGACAGATTCGTCGTAACAATGTATTCAACAGCTTCCAGTTTTTCACCAAATACCTATTGTCTGTACCCTACCAATATGTACCAGAGAAATGTCCATTAGTACCATGTTGTGCTCTTTAAATGTTAACTAGGGTCCGAGATGTTCCTATTAAAAACAAATGATTGACCTTCATTCAAACAAAGTGGATAGTCACAGTATTGAGTGTGATTTTACCTTGAGCGCGTACTTGTCACCACTCTTCTTCTGGAATATCTCCAACACCTTGCCATTGATTCCCAAGCCGAGCACCTGGCTGGTCACCTTGTAGTCGTCTGTGATGGCGTTCTTCTTAATCTGTAAACTGGGTTTCACATGGAACTGTAGGAGCTGACCCGCGGGGTTGGGTTGGCCCTGTGGGTTGGGGAACAGTGGCTGGTTCTGGGCATTGGACAGCATGTTGTGACAGACACTGAGAGCCACCTTCGGTTGTTTCTTGTGTGCACCGTCCCTTCTTCCTGGGTCCGCCGGCCTGTGCCAAGTCGGGCTCTTTACACAAGATAATAAAGAGGGTCTAGTATAAAAGACGACACGGCCCAACTTTGTTGAGTGAACAGGTATTAACGCTAACAAACGAGCTAGTCGTTAGCATGCTAGCTTGAATCCTATTCTCGACCCGTGATCTTTGATAGCAAGTCAGCTATCAGTTAGCTTATCCATCTCGAAGATCCAGTCAGCCAGTTTCCGGAAAAAGTATTTCTATCTAAAATATATAAAAATCCGTGTTGTTGATTTAAAATGTTTATAAACGTTGTCGCTAAAGTTAAAACAGACACACAAAGTGAAGGACAGACAACAAAAACTCTGACGCCAGGCGCACGCGAAACACTTTACTTTCCGAGCGACGTCAGCCGACCAGCGCGAGCAGGTTTTACTGGTGACGTCATGGCACGAAGTTGGCTACACTGGGATTTAAAGGAGAAGTACACTTTGCTACACTGGTATTTAAAGGGGAAGTACACAGATATCGCACCGAATTTACAGATAGGTACTGTTCGATTTATCGATTATTTCACCTACAATCGGACCAACACAGGCGAACGTTTTCATGACACATTTTTAAAAATCTTTTTGCTAGAAGTAAATATATTTTTGTGCAACAAAACACATTGAATAAAAATGATTGAGTGCAGATGTATACACAGTCCGAATGGTGCTGATAAATGTGATAATCCACTACCTTCAGAAGGTAAAATAACAATATAAAATAATACAGATCAAAATGATTTACAATGATTCAGAAAAAGGTCTGTAAAGTTTAAATGTAGAACAAGTTTTAACCAATAGATGTCGCCACCAGCCTTAATGTTTAGTCTGCTTCGCAATTCATTGGCTAAACCTGAGGTAATACCGTTATAAGACTGCTTTCACCGTCATTATACAATGACCTCAACCTAATGTTTGCAAGTACATTTAGCCATTTTTGCTCTGGTTATCAGAGGAGCAAAACATTCCTGACACCCAGAGGTTTCTTTGGCAATCCTTTCAGAAGAAGGCAATATAGCCTAGTTGTTTTCATTTATTTGTAATACTCCACTATAGTCTTATGATGATTGGTTTAATTCTGGAAGACAACTCTGTTCAACAAGGAATTAAATGAAAAAAAAATCAGATCCTGTATACACAAATAATCTTCTCATTAAAAAGTTACGAGTTTGAAGTCGAAGTGTCATGCTGTGATTACTCAGTTTCCACTTACCCTTTTGAGCAATTCTATACTGTATGGCACATGCCTGGCTTGTGTAATGTAGTGTATAAATAAAGCAGAGAGGGAAAGGTCACAGACCTCTGATTCCATCCCTGTGGACAATAACCTGCAACGTCTTCTACAATTTGTTGTCAAATGAAGTCTGAGAAGGTGCACAAAACATTTTCAAATAAAGGCCTATAATCTCAGTTATATCATTCTATGATTTATTATGTCACCATTAACTTATCTTTGAAAAAGTAAATGGATTACTGATCTTGAAGAATCCTATCAAATGTATTTAATTACATTTACAACATTACATTTACATATGGAATTATGTTACAATCATGTAACTATAAATCTATAATTTATCGAAGTATTTATTTATTTCAATCATTTGAATGCCATAATAAGGCCAGTAACTCCAAGGAAAATATTAAACATATTGCACTCCTGCTTACCCCCAACTCGTGACCACTCACAAGTATACACAAAACACTCCATTTTCATGTAACCTTTATTAAACCAGGAAATGCACATGAAAATGTACAAAATCTCTTTTCCAAGAACAGTTTCCACTCTGTATGTTATGATGCATGACCCACACAGATACTATCTAAATAACCATAGTCCTGAATTCCCCCTAGCATGCTCTGGTAATATGAAGAGCCTGAGTGCAGGCTCTTCAAGGTGAAAGATCAATGTTTCACCTTGTCAATATACCATTGGCTACATTTCACTGTTTTTCTCCTGAACATTAGTAAGTAGGAGTTCCCTGTCATGTCCCTAACGCCTCCCACTGATATGCTTAATCGATGTGGTTCTCAGCACACCTCTTTTGACGCACAGACCTATTAATACACCACAACCTTCGCATACTAACGAATGACCATGTACATACATGTGCATTCAAACACCTCTTAGACATATATACATAAACCCACACCCACACACATATACACATTCACCCACACCGCACAAACACACACACACAAACACACGCACACACACACACACAAACACACACACCCACACACACACACACACACCAGTGTGTGTTCTGTGCCTACAGATTACAATCCGAAGCTAGCATCACCCGGAGGAGGACACTACAAAGAATCCTCTTTAAAGGACCACACCGCGAGCGGGTAGCACTGTGAGCCTTAGATTGAGTTTAACCTGAGATGCAAGCTAAAGATTTATATTAAATGCATTGCAATGACGTGATTGAACGCAGCCTTCTGTGTGTCAAGGGCGACGCTGTGGGCGTCGCGATGTGGCGCCGAACGCGATGTACTGCAGACGTCGCATCACAGCGTTTGAGCGGCGCTTCCGCCGCTTGCCTGACAGGATGTGTGTGAAGCCTTGGTGGGTGGGCCACAGCCGGGGCGGAGGGCCGCTGCGGCGCTATTCACACAGACGGGCGGGTCCAGGAGGATGTGGACGTTTCCACGCAAGCCACATGATTCTCCTCTCTGGCTTCCGCCCGACCTTTGGACCACAAAACCATGGGACACACAGGCAGAGACGCACACGTGAACGCGAACACAAGCAGACACACAGACACTCACACGCACACGCAGCCACAGACACATGCACACACACACTCACACCCACACACACACACATCCACACACACACACACACACACACACACACACACACACACACACACACACACACACACACACACACACACACGTAGCCATTAAGTTGTCAGAGAAACCCCAGAAGACAAGAGAC
>OMKX01054243.1:0-12110 GCA_900302425.1 Brosme brosme
AACTGTAATAAAGGGCTATGCCAATAAAAGTGTCTCAGTGTTTACATATGCTTTGTGCATGCGTGTTCCGTAATATGAATATTGTAAGGTGTAACTATGTATTGTGTACCACCGAACAATAATAACTATTTGACCAGTAGTAACTATGGTAAAATAGGGTTTTTTGAGAACACACACACGCATTACATACACACTGCACTACTCAACCGCAATCATCTTAAATCTTCCCTTCTCTCTCCCTCTCTTTCTGTCTCTCTGTCTCTCTCACACTCTCTCAGGCTGAAAGCTAAATATCATAGTCCCTACTGGTGCTGTGGATCAGTTCTAACTGGTCGGTTCGTCTGACCACAAGAGTGTCAGGCGGTGTCTTAGCCCATCTGGAAATAATGAATTCCACTTGCAGCTCACCTCGCTTGCACTTTCACACATCGTCCTGTCTTTGTTGAGGTATTTCTCTTCTATAATTGGATTCACTTAATGAATGAATTAACTCATTAATTGGAATGAATTACCCTGACTTCTGTGGCACATACACAGTAGGTATCCATGGGGAACAGAACAGTGCTAGGTGCTAAAATCTACCACCCTCTATGAAGAGGCTTATGACGTTACAATAATGTAATGATAGTCTACTAATACTACTACTGCAGCTGACTCCGTTGCAAAACACGTACAGTACAAGAGGATGGGGCAAAAGAGCAGAAATAGTATTTTGCACTGTTTTGCACAGGGGGAAACTAATTATTTCGGAGTGAAGTTACAAAGCTGTAAGGAAGCTGTCACAGTATAATTTAAAGCTGTCAGGGAGAGGAACTACAGGGAATAGTCTTCTCACGCAGACAAGGCATTCTTCCATCATTCCCAAAGAGTTGACAGGAAAGGAATGAAGAATAATATGTGATATTTAGTTAACAATATTATGCCTATGTATTTAAGGGAAATATATATTTATGGGAAACAATGACCCAAATCAAGAGACAACACTAGGGTGGCAGATCTCCAGGAGAATAAGATGTCTTGAAGAATGCGCAGCGGGAATAATAGTTAGTCTAGCATGCAGTAAGCTGGTTCACCTATTGCCCAAGCATTGACAGATGGATGCTGAGCCCAGCTGAAAGGGCTCAAAGCTCTCTCTCTCTCTCTCTCTCTCTCTCTCTCTCTCTCTCTCTCTCTCTCTCTCTCTCTCTCTCTCTCTCTCTCTCTCTCTCTCTCTCTCTCTCTATAGCGCTCTCTTTTTTTTTGGCAAGGTCATACTGCAGCACATTGATTCCAAATGCTGTGTTTGCATCCTGGAATCTCTGTTAGGGGACTTTTTCCCCAAGACAACTGAAACTATACAGTCAAAATAAGAGGTTCCCCTAATCTAAAGAACTACAACAAGCACGGAAAACATCAGACTGGCCCATTGGCAGAAATAAGACCAAAACGTGTGCACCTTTGTGTTCACAGAAAGTACTTCCATACGTATTTCATGTCTATTATCCATTGATTTGAATCAATTCCTCCTAGAATACGTTTAAAACCAAACAAAAAAGGTTAGTTTTTTATCTGCTGCAGTTTTGAGGGTTTCCAGGTGGTTTGTTGACAAGCTGAAATGTGATGCCAAATCTATACTTTGTTCTTGAGAAAACGGTTGACACTTTCGTCAATGGAGGTCTGCGTTTAACTGTTCAAACCCAAGTAGGCCTATTATGTCGCATGCATCAATTATCTGTAGAATTAGTATGAGCAGTTATGTAACGATTAAGCCTACTCGGGCTGGCTCTGGGAAGGCCTGGTGTGTATACATGGAAGACAGACATGTTGTAAAGAAACCAAACAATGATTTATGGAGCGGGCGTGTATTTCTAATGAATGACACACAGTATATCACAACTGCTTGGATGTTCAAGCCAAAGGGGGATGGGTTTGGGTCAGTGTTGAAACGAAAGCCACTGCGGCCATAGAATGAATGGCGCACCAGCTGATAGAAAAAAAAGAAAAATCCACTTACTTCCCTACGAAGTTCTCCAACACGGAGCTTTTCCCCGCACTCTGGCCGCCCACCACGGCGATCTGAGGCAAGTCTAAGTTCGCGTTTTGGCCGATTGCAGAGAAGGCATCCTGCATTTTGTTCACCAGAGGGATCAGATCTTCCATGCCTCTGTTGCCCATCTTGGCGAGGGAGTTGGTCGGTACTATCTCAGAATTGAAATGAAATTGAGCGAGGGTGGGAGATCTTTCCCCTCGTCTGACCCTGAAGATGTGTCCTCCTGGCGACTAAAAAATCCGTAGATGATATAGAGTCCGTGGTGGTCTCCCGCATCTGTTGGCTCTCCTTGGAGTCCCCTCTACTCCTCTCTAGTGTCCTCCTCTTGCTTGTTGTGTGTTCTCTCTCCACCTCCGAGGACCAGAGCGGATGAGGATAATCTCTCCTCTTCTCTCCCCCTCAGGAGAGATATAGGCTGCAACTGCGCTCATGTGCCGCTAGGTGGTGACAGAACTTGCTGGTAGGCAATATTAAACATTTACTGGAGCCGTTATTGTTATTTCACAAATTGGTAGGGAACAGGTGTTTTTCCAGTGTTGTTGTTTTTTAATGAACAGGGTTTCACGCAGTATTCTGTACGTAGTAATAGGCGTACTGAACTGTCCAGAGTACTGAAAGTTAGAAAAAGGCCTACGCCAAGACGACAGCCGGCGCTCTACAGCTTGTGATTCCCTGTTGTCGTTCGCACATGCGCACTGCGACTGCAGAGTGCAGTAACCGAAAGTAACCCATATAATACATCCTTGGAATTAAGTCATTAAATGTTTATTAAATTAGTAATGTCTTCAACCTACAACCGTTAAAATGATTGGCATTATGAACAGCTATTATTGCTAAACATAGCATGTATTGCTAAAGGTGAATTTCGAATAAACTACATTGATAAACAGACGTTAAGCCTATTTGTATGTGTATTCAGACATCCATTTTTTCAGTAATTGATGCATTATTGTAACGGTCTTCGAGTAGCACGATAAGGTGAATCTTGAATTCAACCACCAGGGGGAGACATAGCTATAACCATAGACATAAACATCAAGCTACCTCAAATGGTGATGGGCAGATAAATGCAGGAAAAATGTTATCGGCTTCTATATAAAAGCGCAAAACGTCTATGACTAGAAACGTGATAATACCAATAAATAAATAAATACATAAATTAATTAGTTATTAGTAGTTATAATATAATAATAATAATAATAATAATAATAATAATAATATTAACAATATTAATAATAATACTAACACTAATAATTAAGCTCCACAGCTCAATATCCAACAAACGAGCCAAGGGTTACATCATTTCACATAATTTGAAAATATCATTACTTATTTTAATCAACTATATTTGAACTGATTATAGATTTTTTTTAAACGTACCTTCTTTTCGTTTCATACTACTACTTTCATAGCATAGCCGATTTGTTGCGGCTACCCTGGTCAACAGAACAGTGGTAGGGCTTTTAGTTTTTAAATTCCCCGGAAGTCTAAAGTGTACTTTTATCGTCTTGCTTGACTCTGGCTCAACAAGCACACTGGAAACTGCCATCTATCGCAAGTTTTAATTATTTACTTGGGCTTTGGCAAATGTTGGTCCATTGTCATATTTGTAGTTGTCCTTTTTAAAGGGTAAGTTTTCTTAATTCAATGAAACGTCTTCTCGCAAAGTGTTTATAACGGTGTTTATTTCCCTTTGGATTTACCCAGTGGATTGTAATGCTATGCTAGCTTGTTTTGTAAGTAGCTCGCTAATGTTAGCATTCATTTTCGCACGACAGGTGCAGCGTGTTAACTTTACCTAACTATTAAATTACTATTGAGTTACGGTGTATTGCACTACACTATACATATATACTTTCCGTCAATTGAAACCGAAATGCACACGATTTCTTCTGAAGCAGTCTTTTATTCCGCTAAAAATGAAAAGTATTGTTCGATTGTTAGCCACCGTCATGTCAGTTGTGTTGGTTATCACAGATCCTCGGCTTGGGGAATCGATCTGTTGTCTCTGGAGATGCGCACTTGTTTTACAATGCATTATACTTATTGCGACGGAGTCTTAATTATAAGAGCACCGTCTTCCCTCGTCTAGATACCCTTTTGGAACACCGTGATACGACCGTGTGCATCTCGTCACCGCCGTTGTGTTGCTACGGGACATTAACACACAACAGGACAGTTACACACAACAGCGGCATGTTCAACCCACACATTCACCACCAGCAACAGCAGCATCAGCAGCAGCAGCAGCAACAGTTTCACCAACACCTGCGGCAGATCCAGCAACTTTTCCAGCAACAGCCTCCACCTCCGCCTCCGCAGCCTCCCCCACAACACCATGTTCAGCATCACCACCACCACCAGGCTCAGCGGTAAGGTGAACCCCAGGTCGGGGATCTAGCAGGCCCTCTGGATACCAAAACATCGTTGGGGGCAGCGCTTCTGCAATGGCAGATACTACCGTTTAGTTAACAGTTGTACCACAAATACAATCACTGGATAAAATGAACTTAAATAACAATGTTTGTTTCTGTTTTACGTAACAGGCCCATGCAATCCCAGAATGCCCCTTCGCCCAGGATGGTCAACCTGTGCCAGGCTACCCAGACCACAATCATCGCCCCCAACCCCATGTTGCAGGGAGCTCTGCTGATGCAGCAAATGCAAGGTACAATACAAGATACAGCTATCTGTTATCAGAATCCAGCACTAAAGGTATTGAGCCTCATATATAGATCTATCTACCATTATGTATTCTCTGCATTTTCAACCAAACTGAACAGTACCACAGTACGTGAGGGGTTTTATTATGTAGTATAATTGTGTTGTTAAGTATGACCTAAGACACATGGGCTTTTATCATTATCATCGGCCATAACAATACCTTGATCATTTTGACATTGTAAGAATAAGTAAATGCCTGCTTCAGCTGCATTTATGTTCTCAAACAAATGGATTACTTTTCCCGTCCTTTCTTGCATTTCTTTTATTTTACTTCTATGTCTTATGTCTGTATATTGAGAGTGTCCGAAAACCAAATCCCTTGAATTAGGTCCAATAAACCTAATTCTATTTACTATTTATTCATTTTGCAAACGCTTTTATCAAAGGCGACCTAAGCTTAATTAAGATACCTGTACCAAGGTAATCTTGCTCTCTAGGACTATTAATTCACGTAAGAATTTTGATTCTTATCTTCTAAAATTCTGAATCAAGTCACAACTTCCAAAAGTCAATTTATTTTTGTGTTCTTTTTTTCCCCTTTTGTCTTTGTTATGCCTTTTGTGTGTTTACATTATTGCAATAAGTTGATATCACTTACACACTTTACTCTGCTTTCATGCCGTGAATATCCACATGGGGTAGATCCTGAAATTAGCACCCATTTACTGAATCCAGAAGATCGGGACCCCAAGGATCAAAATCGTATTGTGAGGTGATGAAAAATTCACACCCGTTCGACTTGGTGTGTTCTGACTGATGTCCAGGTAACATGCGAGGCTTTGCGATGGGCGGTCAGCAGTTCCGGCAGTTCTTCTCAGCCGGGGCCAGGTCCTCTCTGCTGGGGCCCGTTCCCATGGGCATGACCATGAAGAACCCCCTCATGGGCTACCCCGCAGCACGCCACTACCACCCGCACCACCGCTTCTACAACAACAACGCCAACACCTCCACCAGCACGGTAGGCCAGTAAACCATTCAAAAAATACATATTACATTTTTGTGTGCATTTATCTTCAAATTCAGATGTGACGTATTGGATTTTTGGGAATAGTTCTAAAAAGTGTCATTTGAATTGGGTGGCTGAACCGGCTATAGCGCACACCATGTAGTCGGTGCCTTGTAGTGGGCCAGGTTCGATTTTGACCGGCGGGCCTTTTCTGCATGTGATTCCCTCTTGCTTTAAACCCACTTTCCTGTCTATCTTTACTGTCCTGGAAAAAAAAGCAAGAAAAAGACTTTTGGATTATGTTATGTATTTAGTTATGCTGTGAATAACAGCTTTCCAAAGTCATTTGGAGAGGAATTGGTTTTCACATTGCACACCATGCTATTGCGAAAGCATAATGTAGAAAGAGGAACAATGGAATTTAATTAATGTGTAACAACAGGATCACTCATGGAGGCTGTTGCAATGACTGAAGGTTCCTTTGACCTCAGTACTGTAGTGTGTGTGCGTAAATACCAAGCTGTTAGTAGTTCAGTGTCATATACCCATAGATACAGTGCTACAATTTCAGTAAGGAAGTGGCTGACATCAACCTGTGGCAGAGGAGTATTTGCATACAGGAAAGACTATCCCAATTATGCACTGCTAGTTTATTGCGGTTGGCTGCAGGCAATACAGGTCGGGACGTTAGTAAATAGCCAAAATTAAGGTTGTTGTTATGTTGTGGTTATGTTATGGTGTTGTTGTTAGGTGTTGTTATGACTTAGTTTGCATGATGTGGAGTTCAATGAGTAACAATCATGTAGCATAAAGCAGACATAACGACCTGAACCCTGCGCAGGGGTTGGACTACTTGTAACCACTTTTACTTTGTATAAGTAAGCTATCAATACCTTTTTATAGTAATGTAATAATACAAATGATACATTCAAATTGTATAGTGCTTTTCTAGGTACTCCATTGTGTCACAAAAAACATACAGGGTTAAATCATGTAATATGGACCTGTAGGAATAAAGTCAAGTAAGAAGTTAAATTAGGGGAATCGTGAAATGGTTGGAGGGGAGAAAAGGGAAGGACGTTAAGTGTACCCATATAAGGAGGTTAAGTTGGAACTTTGAAACTATCTTCCAAAGGTCCAATGAACTGCCTGCAGAGTTGTGGTAGTACACCAAACCAGAAATATTGTAGTATTTTATAATTTAAAAAAAGAAAGAAAGAATGCTCTGAAAGCATGTTCTAATTGTTTCACGTGAATTAAACACAGTTCAGCGCGTGTATGTTGTTGTTTTTCATCGCACACATTAAACAGTGCTTTGGCCAGCTCTAAATGTCAACTGTGAATGACTCAAGCCCAGGCATCGTTAACGGTTCAGTAATCCTTTTTATCTGCCCTGCGTGTCTAGGACTATCGGCAGCCAGACAGGAAGAGAGACAACGAGCAGAGGACGGCAGCCAGCGCTAATGGCCAATCAGCAACCAGCATTACAGCAGACACCAGTGATAAGGTGGAACCAGGTAAGGCTGCTGCGATCCATCGTGTTTCAAATAAGGACATGTTTTTATTTTGAAAATGTGTAAATAGTATAAACTACCACGTTTTTGTGCCATGCTGTATAAAAAAAGTGATATGCCAATAGTAGCTTATAAATATCAGTATCAGGCCAAAATAATTATATTGGTTATCCCTAGTTTCAGAGACTCACAGTGAGCTGGATAAACAAACTCCTCATGGGTTACTTACTGTATTTTTGTAAATGTTTAATTCTGTATTTATTTAAATGTATTTGAGATATGTACCTACCATTACATTTGCCTACTTTGATGTGATCTTTTTGAATTCTGTGGAGACTAGATGGTATGTTTTAGTATCTACATTGGAGAAAAAAAAGCTGGGTAACCAGAAGGGTGCGTTTGTTTTGTTGTGGTTGATCAGCAGCAGCAGCAGCAGCGGGGGAAGCCGGTCAAAGCACGACCACAGTGGTGGATCTCACAGACGAGCCGGCTGTGAAGAAACCGAGGACAGAAGGGTAATGACTGCCGTGACAGCCTGTGTTTCCCTCTGTATTTCATTACTAGAACATCAGCACCTCCCCTCATTTTAGTCCCCTGAGCACTTCTTCCTGCCTGTGACCGCCTGATAGCTTTGTGTTTCCTCTTTGGACATTCGAAAGATTAAATGCACTTTACGACGGATTCAAATAATGATCACGATGACTTTCAGACTAGGTTGTCTCTACTGATGGATCGATGTATGATACGAGCCATTTACAGTTAGCCTCCTATTTTCTACGCAAGGTCGTCATTTGCCAGAGACATGGAGTGAAGCAAACGAGCATCACATTAGTCATGTGACTTGACTCTAATGTGCTATGTCAGTTAAAGCTTTCACTTTTTTTTTTAACCAATCCTCCCTCTCTCTCAGGTCAGAGGAGCCGGCCATTCAAACTGAGACTGTCACTCTAGACAGTGACAACGCAGCAGAGGATGCCGGTAAGAACACAGATGAATATGTTGCGCCATTATAACGGAAAGTTGGTAGAAAGTTTCAAAATTACTACATAATGTACTTTGCAAAATATGTCCTTCCTTATGCTTGTAATATATTGATAGCCACTACTGGTAAGTCTATGCAACTGATTGGTTATGCCTGCCTCTTCTTGTATATCCATGTGACTCTGTCTTAGACTGCACCATTGTGGAAGAGGTTGGTTCCACAACAGGATCCGAGGTCCTGGAAGGAATCGAAGAGACCGGAGACGCAGAGGTAAGTTATTTGTGGTATAAATGTGTTGTTTTTGAGTGGCACCTTTTTAGATTATCTGCTTTGTAAATAAACAAAAAAATACATGGACAAGGCATGCATACCGAGATGTGGTGTGTTACACAGGATAGTCTAGAGGTTAAGTGTGTTTGACTCCCTGCCAAAAGGTTCTGGGTTCAAACCTCAATGTCTGCAGTGTACGTACCTATGTGCATCCTTGAGCAGGAAACCCAACCCCTACGTCCTCATGAATGACATGTATCTACAAAAATAATCACTACATCCCTTGAGGTGAAAGCCTTCCCTTGTTTTGTTCTCTGGTGCCCTGATATTTTGGATAAATGACTCCATAGTAAATAGTGACTTAGTCTGACTGGTCATACCCTCTCTGTTGCCCACCAACCAGCTGAGTGACGAGTGTCTGGCGGACGACTCGGTCCTGGAGGAGGCGCCAGAGGACCCGGACGCCCCCGCGGCACCCCACGACGACCAGGACGACAACCTGGAGGGGACCAACAAGTTCTACTGTTACCTCTGCAGCATTACCTGCCACAGCCAGCAGGTGGGGGCGATGCACTCACTGTTTAACACGGATGTCCATCCATCCTGAGTAGAGTCCCCTTTTTCACATAGAGGACATCTTGGATCTGAGCGGTAGCTAAGTGCGGAAGCTGAATGCACAATGTATTTATAACTAAAAATGTTTGTTATTTATTGTTAGAATGTGTGCACTGACAGCACTGTAAGACGCTTTCGGTAAAAGCGTCCACCAAATGGTGCACATGTTACATAACACATTGGACTCAAGCCATGGTGTTTTCCCTAACCTCTGGCTGTATTTGTGTCATGGTAGAACTTCCGCAGTCACATGAACGGCATCTCCCACCAGCAGAGGATGATGGAGATACAGCACATGAGTAACGCCTGTCTGGTCACGCTGCTGCCGCGCGTGCAGGAATCTCTTCAGGCTGCCCACAAAGAGGGGTCAGCATCACACATCCACCGCTTCCCCTTCTGTACTGCATGATCCTTCACACAGCCACTGCTTCCTCTTCCTTACTATATGGTCCTTCACACATCCTCTTCCTCGTCTTCTTGACTATATAATGATTCACACGTCATATGGGTTGTTTGGGAATTGGTTATACACTTGGTTAACATAGTGTTCATCTTAATTCATCTAACCTTGTGTCTCAGATCCCAGCATCTACTCGGCACTCTAATCCAGTTGTCTATGTATAGTTTTTATTGATGTAATTCGGTGTTTCGATATTGATTCTATTCTTTGAATGGTCTCAGCCTCACTTGTGAGTCGCGTGTGCTAAATTAATGTAGGGTTGCTTAACAACCATGACCGGTAGCGCTGTAGCAGGAAATAATATAGCATATACTTTTTGTCTCATATGTTTGTGTGTCTCGTCTCCAGGAAGAAAAAACCAGAGCCTCTGCACTGGTGTCCCAGCTGTGGACTTCATCTGACTTGTGGAGCCACCGACCACCGCTGCAACAAGGAACACCAGGTAACAGGCTGGGAGACAGTTTCTTACTAGCTTGTGTATATAGGGCTTGTGCATCAGAAAGCATCATGGGATGTTTTTGTTGCCGATGCTTCGCCATATTGAGAGGACTTGGGAGTCGTAGTGCTGTAAAGTCCTAAATCAACGTAAACACACTAAGTTAGGCTAATGAAAACTTTGTTTGCCCCCGTCTCTTACGGAAAACACTGGCAGTTTCAAACTCATCATTTCATGATTCATTATTAAACAATAACAATAAAATCATTACTACTACCATAATAACTAACATTCCAATGCTCCTATGCTTCCAAAATGGCGGTGGTCATTGCGATGTGATCACCGTAGCATCTACACCAACCCAGCTAATTTGCCCATTTTATTATTTCAATTTAAAGCGACATTCTATGTAACTTTTCTACTGCCGCTAATTTACTCCATTAAAACAATAACTGAACTAGAACGTTTCTCACGAATGAAACGTGCGTTGCTAATAGGAAAGCAAACATAGTGCAGGTTTAAGATGAATCTGTGGTTTTAAAACCTGGTGTGTTCTTCCTCAGCAGCTTGGCAGCCTGGCTGGACCCACCTGCACGGTCTGCAGGAAGACCTTCAAGAGCCCCCATCTGTTTGTGGAGCACATGCGGTCCCAGGAGCACAAACACAGGGTGGAGGAGGTGGGTCCATGGTGCCGGATAGTGGACCGTTGTTTTTATTGTATTTATTTATTTGACCTTTTATTTATACAGGCTATTTTCATTGATGCCAAAGCCCCAAAGAGACAGCTGATTTGCAATAGCACACATCTACAAACACAAAACAAGACTGACAATACAGGCAAATACAATAATTACTTTTTGACTTAGTCTAAAGATCCTGGATTCATACAGTAATGTCTGCAGTATCTGTAGGCAAGTTTGAGCAATGCCCCTACCTTTTAGATAAATAACTAAACGCCAAAAAGGAAATGATATGGATACTTAGAATTCTAATCTAGTTGCAGAATAAAAGGGGGGTGAAATTGTCCCCATTTTCCTCTACACTGGGGGACATCTTCATGGTTTGGTTTCCGGACTGTCTTACCTTCAGGAGAAGCAGGGTTTCGGGTCCTTGTCTGGGCTGGATCCTGAGGGCTTCCAGAGGGACCAGCAGGGCGGCTGCGAAGTGGAAGGAGAGGAGAGGGACGAGACCCACGGCTCCTATCAACTGGTAACACAACCATTTCACATTTTAGAAAACAATTCCTGAAACAGACGTTAATAATAATTCCTGGTAATAATCGTTGATGTGTTTGTGTCCACCTTCAGGATTACCCCTCGTCCCAGACAGAGGTGACCCTGGAGAGAATGAGGCTGGATGAGGAGTACAAGACTGACACGGTGTATGGTGAGTGCTGACCATCTCTCTCTCTTATTTTGTGATGTCTAAGTCAACTTTACCCGGTATCCATTGAGTGGAATAACAATGTAAGCTTACAGTCAGCACCTATGTTAATATTTCTAATTCCATGAAATGTTTATGTTTGGGTAGAGATGGCGTAGTATTACGGTCATATTCTTGGATGTCCCATGTGATTAAGTTTCTCTCTTTGTGCTATAGGCTCTCGTTTCCTAGTGCCAGTGGCCGGCTTCCTCTGTCGCCTCTGCAACAAATTCTACCACTTTGAATCCTCTGCATTACACTCCCACTGCAAGTCTCTCACACACTTTGAGCGCCTCAAGGTCAGTTTGAACAAGCTTTTTATTCTGAGTGCCGGCATTATTGGTTGATTTGTTTTATAATAACAGTCCTGTGCCTTTTCGTCTTTAATGGTAATATGATTGATACCTAACGCATTGTAAAGATTGAATCCATACATTGCTTAGTACTCAAATATGATCACCTATATGACTAGCCATTTATGTCTAATCTAATGAAAATCTAACAAAACAATGATTTGTATTATTGATTCTATAGAAGTACAAAGCCTTGAAGAGCAGCCAGCAAGACGGGCCTCCCACACCCAGCAGTTCTGAGGACCGTCTCCGGCCCGTGAGTGAACTCGAATGTCTGGATAGTACCGGTAACCCAGCTGCCTCCGGCAACCTGGATTTGCCAGAACCAACAGTTGAACCCCAGGAGAGCCGACCGGCCG
>OMKX01054246.1:0-10955 GCA_900302425.1 Brosme brosme
GGAGAGTTAGTATGTAAGAGAGATGGAGAGGAACAGAGAGAGAGAGAGAGAGAGAGAGAGAGAGAGAGAGAGAGAGAGAGAGTGAGAGTGTGTGTGTCTGAGTGTGTGTGTCTCTGTTTGTGTGTCTGAGAGTGTGTGTGTAATGCATGTGTGTGTGTGTGTGTTTGTGCGTGTGTGTGTGTGCGTGTGTGCGTGCGTGCGTGATTGTGCATGAGTGTGTGTGTATACATGTGTGCTTGTCCATGCTAGCAGGCGGGCGTGTTTGAGTAAGTGCGTGTGTTCTTGTGTGTGCGTAAGTGCCTGTGTGTTTTCTTGTGCGTGCATGCGTGTGTGCGTGTGTTCTTGTGTGCATGCGTGTGTGTGTGTGTTCTTGTGCGTGCATGCGTGTGTGCGTAAGTGCGTGCGTGTGTTCTTGTGTTTGCGTAAGTGCGTGCATGTGTTCTTGTGTGTGCAGGCTTGAGTGCATAGGTTTATGTGTTCTCGTGAGTGCGTAAGTGCGTGAGTGTGTGCACGTGCGTGAGTGCGTGCGTGCGTTCCTGTGCATGCGGCATACCCTCCGAGTTGAGCGTGATCAGCGTGACCGTCTGTCCGTTCTGCGTGTTGGACGTGTTGCCGCTGTTGGAGACCGAGTCGCTGGCCTCGGAGCCGCTGTCCTGGTCCTCCTGGCTCTCCTCGGGCCCCGGGACCTTCACCAGGATGGTGTTCTGACGCCGGCCGCTGCCCACCGTGCTGGGGACAACACAGACGGCACAGACTCAGCTTGTGGTTCCTCATCACTCGTACACTCGTGGCACCGTGTGGACATGATTCACTAGGTCTCAGAAGGCCTGCTGTTTGGTTTGGTTCCATGTGTATAAATGTATTTGTCTTTTAAACCACTGGATGGGGCCGAAGGTGAATTTCCATCCAAATGGACAAAAATACTACATCGACTTCGCCAGACCCATTTGCAAATGCGTATTATTGTGGAACCTATAGGTTCATTTTCGATTTTTAAAGGGGTGTTAACAACGGGCGCAGATTACAGCCCCTGGATGCAATTGGGTACACCGACAACCAACCAGAGCAACATCCTGGTTGTTTATGAAATGCACTAGCAGCGCTCCGATAGGGCGCTCCTCTGTACAGACATCGTATCAAACCCTCCCTATATTAGATAAACGGTTGTGATTGGCCCGACCCAGGCCGGGTCTGCTGGAAATGAGTTTGAACGGGATGTGGGCCAGACATACGCAGGAGCAAATAAAACATGAGCTGACAGATTCGTCTACGTCGCAGGCTACAATAAAACTCTAATCGAATCTGGCTCAGGAGGTAGTGGACAGGCATAGTGGGTACGTCCTGTCAAAGTGAGCTAAACACTTGACCATAAGTGCTGCCAATGAGCTGGTTGTTGCCTTGGGAGTGGATGTTGCTTTAAATGGCCACAGAGTTTAGACAGGAACTATATAAAACCAGGGCAAGGCTGAGAACGAAACATCCGTTCTTGACAGCAGAAATTGCCAAAGCGGCTGCCATTATTAAAACATTGTGCATGCAGATGGACCATGGTCCTGTAGGAATATAACGTCATTACACACGGATGGGTTCAGCAGTAAAGGTACAGCATGACAGCAGTGCTACCCAGTGGAATAAATGTAAACTGCAACGAGACAATTCTTTTCAATGTTTTTACTTGAATGAATACCTTCAGTATTTAAGTTGTCACATCTCAAGGACTCTTGCACATTCCTATTTGTAAAATTATTTTTCCCATATGGTTTTAGTAAGATAGGAATGTTGGAATATGTCGTTTCAATGCGTGACTAGAAAAAAAAAATGGATAGAGGAGAGACTCAATGCAGGACTTAATAAAAGACAGGGAAGAGACTCAGTGTATGACTCGATAAAAGACAGGGAACAGACTCAGTGTATGACTCGATAAAGACAGGGAAGAGACTCAGTGTATGACTTGATAAAAGACAGGGAAGAGACTCAGTGTATGACTTGATAAAAGACAGGGAAGAGACTCAGCGTATGACTCGATAAAGACAGGGAAGAGACTCAGTGTATGACTCCATAAAAGACAGGGAAGAGACTCAGCGTATGACTCGATAAAAGACCTGGACAGGGAAGAGACTCAGTATAGGACTCGATAAAGACAGGTAAGAGACTTAGTGTATGACTCCATAAAAGACAGGGTAGAGACTCAGTGTATGACTCGATAAAAAACAGGGAAGAGACTCAGTGTATGACTCGATAAAAAACAGGGAAGAGACTCAGTGTTTGACTCGATAAAGACAGGGAAGAGACTCAGTGTATGACTCGATAAAAAACAGGGAAGAGACTCACTTGCTGAGCAGGTTCTCCAGAGGGCTGTCTTCCGGGACTGAGCTCTTGGGACGGTCACTGCTCACGATCACATTCGTTTGTGGAACAACACTTTGGGGAAAAGAGGCGAGGCATGTGAGAGACTGCACAGGTAATTTGTTTTTAAAGCACTCAACCATCACACACACAGCGAGGATCATATAGAATAAAGAAACAACAAGCACCCTGCTGTTTTTAAATCAATGCTTACGGATTTGTCTCAAATGTCCCCGTCAAATATGCGACAATAAAATCTAACTCAAGGCATTGATTGCAAGGTATGTGGCCAAAGCCAAACCTATACCCTATGTTTGGTAATCAAGGGAAAAACTGTTCCCAGGGTTATGCTAATTAGAAACAATCAAGCCAGATTGTACAGATCCTATCATTAAGTAATGGAAGAAAAATGTTGTGTGTGCTGTGGTCCTTTAAAGGCAGTTAACTCAAAATAGCATCATGAACTTGGAGCCACAGAGTTCCTGGGAGCGGTAATATAAGCTGTTGACCTGGCGCCACGGTCTGGCTATCAAGTCAGTGTCAGTGGCAAAAAAGAAAGAAATCCTAGTTAGAAAAAAATGAATACAAAAGGGAGGTGTGTTGCTGATTCATGCACTCATGTCAGATCTTGCTCGAAAAGGAAATTTAATTTCAACTCTTTAAATTAGTCTATCAAGGGATACAAAATCCCCTAATTCCGCTAAGATTTCAGAAACTAACGTGACAAATTGTGAAATTCAAAGTCCCTTAATTTGGTTTTGCTATCCTTAGTTTTCCAAAAACAGGCTTCTCCCAACTATTCCCAACATTCACTGTATTTTAATTTAGTTAAACACTGTGCAGTTTCCTGCCCTGCACGTAACCACGGCATGCCCGCTGAAAACTGGAGTTGCTTCCTGGGTGCTACACCGCGTCCAACGGCCCCCTGCTCCTCGCAGGTGAGGATCCGTCTAACGAAGGGACTGAGTTTCCCCACAAGGACACGACGACGCTCACCATCGCACTTTGTTCCAGGTCTGGGTAGCGCCCTGCGGGGAGCCGGCCACCATGGGGACCTGTATGGGACTCTGGCTCTTAGCACTGGGCACCAGGCTGTCCAGCTTCCGTCCGAATGCTTTGCACGAGGCCTCCACGGCCTGCAGCTTGGACTCGATGCCCTCTAGACGCTGGCAGATTGTGGACTGGAGGGAGCTCAACAGGCTCTGGGGATCAAACCAAATGCAGGGCTGCAACGTTTAGCCGATTGACGGACAAGTAATCAAAACTAATTTGGATGATGGATTAATCGTTTAAGTCGTTCATCAAGTACAAATACCAAACAATTGCCGCTTAATGCTTCAGACATTCAAATATTTGGTCCGTGGATCATTATAAAATGTTAACTTTCTTGGCTGCTTGTCAGGAAAAAGCTGATTTAAAACATTACTTTTTACTCCGATCATTTGGGATTATTCTTTACAAAATTGTCAAGACTCAGGGATGATTATTAGATTATTGATAAATCAACACAAACACTGTCAAAAGCTGACTGGTGTATTCAACTGTGCGAGACAAGGTACTCTACCCTTATCGAGGATATTTCCTGGCTGTTGATTTCTGGGCTCAGTTTTCTCCTTTTCCGTTGGGACCTTTCTCCATCTTCTTCGTGATTGTCCAGCATTTCTAACCAAAATCAAATGTCAACAAATGTTACTGGCACTGGGAATTACTCCACTTGGGGGGAAAACTAGTAATTGATACTCTACTAACTAATTTCAATCTAACTAATTACAGCAAATGTAATAAAAATATATATTTGAGTCCACATAATACATACACATATGTCCTTTGAATTTAAAATAAGTCCAATCTTCAAACGGTCAGCAATTACAAACAATAGTCTACAGTAAAACGATTTAAAGTGTCATATTGGCATCACAATATGACATTATATGTAAATGTTATGGCAATATTGTGTGCAAGAAGATTGATAAACAACGACATATGAGCGAGCCCTAGTTATCAGTTTAGGATCCAACACTTACCGGTCTGGTCACCCTGAGCAAAGTCCTCCACTGTTATTTGAACGATTTCATCCAAGTCCTCCTCCGACATCATTCACAGCTATCAGAATCAGAATCAGAATCAGAATTCTCTTTATTGTCATTGCACATGGTACAACGAAATTGAAATGCAATCAAGACGGTGCAATTCAAAAACAACATTTTAAAATATATAAGGAAGGTAAGATCTATATAAAAAAATAAGATAAAAAGATACAATATACAAATAACAATTGAGGATAAAAAATACAGGAAAACAGATAAATAAGAGTAGCAGCTGAGGCAAACGGACAACGTGTTGTCCAGTTTTTTGTTTTGTTTTTTAGTAGTGCAATTGGTACATTCAGGATGTTTTAAGGTGCTTGTGAAATGAGTAGTTGAATGTGAATGTATGTATGATTTATTTTTTTGCATTGTTCAGTTCACGTGTGGCTATGTGATAGAAGCTGTCTCTGAGGGTGTCTCTAGGGTGGCTCTCTCTATCAGGGTGAAGAGGACAGAAAGCCATTGAGAAGGAAAAACTACAATTAACCCACAATTGGGGCACTTTATAAGGGAGAGTTGGACGAAATGTATCATATTTTAAAAATAACATCCCTACTGGTTTCTGTAGGTTTCATATAAGATAAAGAAATACATTATATTTCAGAATACATGAAATTTAGTAACTTAATTTTTAATTTTAAAATGAAGTAAATGTATTATACTTCTGTTCACAAAAATGTGTCATAGTGTTTGTCATCGTATTATAAATGTCTGGTAAGGAATATATTGATTGAGGTAGCTGGCTACAGATTTGATGTTCCGGGATGTATTCATTCGTTTCTTGGTTGGTTTATATACATATATATATGCACATTAGGCATATTGTCCACCACACGGGGCACCAGACAGGCTGTTATGGTAGTTGTAATAGGTTGAGGGTTAAAGGTGTAATAAGGTCCTGATGTTGATATCCTAAACTGTAAAGTCGTTGGTCCAGTCAGAATCCTTACTCTCAACCCATGTGAATACATATGGATGTTTACATGCCTGGACATGGACTGCACTTCTATACTAATCTATACTTCTGATCACCATTCAGGTGTAACCCCTAAAGAGATGTTTCCTAATTTACCCATTGTAAGTTCAGAACAGTGTGCTGTGTGTCTAACCCAGCCGGTTAAAGAATCAGAAGCTAAACCTTAAACCTTCAGCCAACACCACAGCCTGGCTAGCTTTTAGCTTAGCCGTGCTAACCACCTAGCTAGCTCTGAGGTATTATGGGGACTTTTTTAAGAGGGGACATTACGGCACAAAAAAAAATTGCACATTGTTAACGATGGATCGAAACACCGGACAAGTGTTGATTTAAAAAAACAGGGTGGACTATAGTGGAAGTTGGAGGAGCATGAACCCCCGGACAGGCCCTCCAACATGTGATTTGTGATCGGATTCTAGTCGGCTAAAGCAGGGCTTTGGCATCATGGTCAGCCCGCTAGGCCTCGTCTCAGTCAAGTGCAGCAAATAGCACAGTATTGGAAAAAATATAAGCCTAAAACATGCTTTCCATCCAGCCCGTGTATCTGCGCTACCGCTCCGCCGGGCGTGTACCGTGCTAGATTCGGTTATATTACCGTGTGAATGACGAATTCTCGTGTTGTTTGTAGAGATTCCGATAACGGCGTCGTTCCTCGCGAGAGATGTGGGGCTCCTTCCGTCGTCTGCTCGAGTTCCCGAGAGCTACCACAGCGACCTAGGCTGGGATAGGATCCTGCATTGTAGCGTTATCCTGGTATGCCGCCACGGAACTTCCGGTCTCTTACTTCCTATTACTGGGTATGTACGCCAGTTTAACTGTCGCCGATGCGAGAAGAATAAGAACATGGCATGAAGAAGACCAACAACGAAAGGGAGAATATATCTAGATTTTATTTAACGAAGAATGCGACAAAGTGATATCCGAAACATGTAACGGAAACGGATATCGCTCTTCCGGAAGTTCCTCCCCTTCTCTAGCCGCTAGACGCATTCATTTACCGAATGTCCCGCCCTCTCTCTCGCCAATAACGCTCATTCGGAGCATCCCGTTAAGAACGCCTTGGAACGTGGTTATAGTAGCACTGCCAGTCACTGCTAACAGCGATAGGTGGAGCACGTATGAGCAGAGCAGAGCTATACAGAAGAATATGAAACAGTACAGCATATATTTAAATGTTCTTTGTATATTCTACGTTGTTCGAACACATCGCCATTTGGTTGATCATACAGGGCAGTGTGTATCAAACACAGGTCTCTACCATGAAGCTTATCTGTACGCAGATGGTAATTTTATGCTCCATGATCAGCGATATAGTAGCCTATATTAATGAGTCCACTTGAGCCACTAAAATAGATCAATATATGACATTTGCAATTATATTCAAAGGTTCCTTGAATGCATGCAATCTTGGCATGTGGTGGTCCCCGTGGGACTCGAACCCCTATCCCAGACAGCCATGCTCTGGCAGTTGAGCTACACAATTTCAACCGTTTATCTGAATAATAGTAATACTTCTATATTTCGCGTGGAGTCAACATATTTTAAAATTGGGTGATCATCTCTTAATGATATGATCACTGACTTTGGGTTAGGTGCTGTACCTGTGTACCTGTCGCATCTATACAAATATTTCATAGCCTATAAGAAAAGGAAGGATGAATCCAAAGGGGAATTGTTAACTGTACACAGTTTATTAGAGAACGTACAGCTGTGACAAAAGATTTTCTTCTTGTAGTTGTTATTTTGATTACTTGAGAAGAGGGTCTACGCTGTAAAGCTCCCTGAAATCAGATGTTAGCAGTGCAGTGGGTCAAACTTCAAGTGTTCCCAAGCAGGCCTTTTCATAAAACAACGCATGTGTTTGAAGGCAAATCATTCAAGGGTTAAAGATCGAAGGCTAATGAATGAAAGGGAAACTTAAGATAGCCAGAAATGGAGTAAATGTGACTCTAAACAAAAATGACCATCCCTTAGACATTGCAAGTATTTCATGAATTTTTCACAGTTTTCACTATCAAGGTCTTTTATAAAGATGTTTCCCAGTGGTTTTAAATCAGTATGCTGCCCAGAAAAGTGCACTTGGAGTAGAGAGCTTAAAGAGGCTGTGATAAGACATACAGACACTTTGAACTTTGAAATAAGCCTTGCGATTGGGGATTAATCACCACTAGGGATTGGTTACCATTTCCAAATGAATTAAAACAACAAATAACAATTTGCCGGTATAAAGCCAGCCAAATCTATTTCAAGGACAATGTTTTTAGTCTGTATAATGTCCAAAGGTCACGTTGCAGAATTAGATTAGATAGCAAAAACTACTTTTTCAATGGTGGATTATATGAAATTAATTTAACACATTTTATAACGCACACTTAATTACTCTATGGGTTAATAAAATAGTTATTATCAATTGGTTACAGACTAAGTGTCATGTATTAATCACCTGAGATCCATTTTTTTGTTTTATTTATATATTGTGATTAGCTAAATTTGATCAATAAGATAAATTGTGTAACGAATCTAAGAGCAAAACAGTCAGCCTCACAATTGTCTTAACATCCCCCCATAATATTGCAGTCATGATTGTGAGGATATTGCAACTAGATTCAAATAAAATGTCTGCATGCGATTTACTAGGGCCATTAGATAGGACACAGACCAGAATACATCCTCTTACTTCCTCCTAAATATCGTGCAGTACACAGAGTACATGTTATAACAAGAGGCACATACTGTTTGTTCCGCTATCATTATCTTCCAAGTCTTATACTGGGAATAAATTAAATAAATAAATAAATAAATACAAAACTATCGAGAGCATATTGTGTGCAACGTGGCCTGCGGCTATGCTGTGGCTGAGACATTAAAGACAACATGTTGCCCGTCACACACCTCGTTAGCCTCCTATGTCCTCACCTTATTCACCTGTGTGATTGTGTTCGAGCCCCAGCTAGTTCTTTACTTGAAAATACGCAACATCACAGACACAAAATAAATGTGTCATGTCATGTTGTCTCGGATGTCATGTCTAGACGGCAGAGTATTCAAAGTACATGTTGTGAAACAGCAAGGTTGCACCAGTGGACGCTAACTATCTGGAGACCGTAAACCCGCGTTTTAGATAGCATCAGCAAGATAAAAGTTAATAGTGGTCGTATGAGAGTGGGGCGGTTTATCGAGGGAGCAGGGACAGCGAGCTACGTACGCGGTGGCGTGTTGCACGGCTAATCTAAGCAGCTCTAGCGTCGCTGCCCGTATCAGGACGTCCACGACTGCATGTTACGTAGCATGGCCTCAAAGCGCTCCATGTCGGGGGCGTGGGCGTGGCCCAGGTGGTCCGTCAGCCGGCTGTACATGCTGAAGGACTTCAGCTCCAGCCAGATGAAGCCGAAGCGGTCTTTGTCGAAGAGCACAAAGAGCCCGGGCGTTCGCTCGGGGCTGGTGAAGCCGTGGCCGGCGATCTGGCCCGTCCCGTAGAAGCTGAAAGCCAAGGTACAGTGGGCATTGAATTGATTGGTCGTTGAACGCAGTCGTGGACGTCCCGATATGAGCAGCAACGCTAGAGCTAGAGCATTCGTTTTCTGCTGAAGGGTTTTGACTGGCGTTTTAACAAACAAGGAACAAGTATGATTACACTGCCACACCCTGCACTGGCTGCCGGTGGCTGCTCGAACACGATTCAAGTCCCTGGTACTCGCCTACCTTGCTGCGAACGGCTCAGGCCCATCCTACATCCATGATAGGGTCAAACCATACACCCCAGCCTGTCCACTAAGCTCTATGAGGGCCAAACTGCTTGCTACTCTTGGGGGGGGACCCAAGCTGCCTCTCAACAAAATGGCGATTGTTTGCTGTCCCGGCTCCACAATGGTGAAACGAGCTCCCCGCTGACATCAGGACAGATGAAACTAAATCTTCTGCCGCAGACTGAAAACTTATCTGTTCAGACTGCATCTTGGCCAATAATAAAAAGTTATTAAAAAGACAAATTAAATACAAACATCTTTCTCCATCTCTTGTTTCTACAATGTAGCACTAAAAGCACTTTGCCTCATTGATGCATTGTGCACTCGCATGATTCTTGCCCTTCTTAGGTTGTATCTCCATTGTTTGAATGCGCTTTGGACAAAAGCATCAGCTAAATAAATATAATGACTACTCAATGAATACAACTACAGCTAGAACACACATATCTGTTTAATTCCTGTGAACTTTGCAACCCTGGCTGCCACTCACCACTTCTTGCAGGTGCGAGGGTAGACCTCGTTGCGGGCCATGACCCCCATGGGCAGGATGAAGGGCTGGGACTCTGGGGGGCTGGGAGCGCTGCTCCCCCTGCTGGCCCCGGACGCCTCAGCCCCGCCACTGGCTTCACTGCTGCTACTGCTGCTCTCACCCACAGCTTCCCCCCCGGGGGTCCCAGCAGGGCTGTCTCCTCTGGTGTCCCTCACAGCCCCGTCTCCCCCAGGGACCCCCGCGGGGCCGGGTGCAGGGGCTGGGGCTGGCGGGGCCGGCCCCTCCCTCTGGACCTCTGCGTGCACCCCCAGGACCAGGCGGGACAGCTCCTCGATGCTGCGCTGGCGCTCCAGATCTGGGAGGACCACGGGACGACTCAGGTCCACCTCCAGGGTCAGCTGGCCGGCGGGGACGTTGGGGTCTCCCTGTGTGTGCGGAATGGGACAGCGTTAACGTCTCCATCACATCGTGGAATACGTCCGGAGATGCACACCGTGTAGGCCGAATCATTTTCTTTTAATTCATAGGAGGAATTCATCTCTGTGTCAAATGTTTTGCAGCAATAGGCATTTATTAATTTAATTAATAAACTAAAAATGTATTTCCAGACAGGAAATTCAGGACAACGTCAAGACATGGCACTGAGAATGGGTGAGCTTGTTATCATCATCATCATCATCATCTGTGTGTCCAATCTCTTTGTGACTCACACACACTTGGCTGACCTTCCCTGCAATGACCAGGCTGTGATGTGATGGAGATGAAGGACCAGCACTCACCGTGAGCTTGGTGGCTCTGGCGGTGGCCCCATGGAAGCTCAGCATGACAATCTCCAGGCCATGGCTGCCGTAGGTGCCCTTGAACAGGCCTGGTCTCAGGAGATCAGTGGGCAGCGGTGGAGGAAGGTAGATCCGCCGGTAGGTCAGGCAGTTGCTATCAGAACAAGGCATTAGGGCTCATTCACTTGTAGGAGGCCAAGGTAGGACAACACTGTTAATCCCCGGGAGGGAAATCCAGGTGTCACAGATCAGCAGCAGAAAACAGCACAAATCACAGGCAACTATAATATATATATGCATGATAAGATGGTTCTTTATTCATTGCAGACGGGATATTTGGGTGTCACAGCAAAAGTATAATTTAGAACAGCTATTAGAAATGGCAAACACACACACATACATTAAGGTAAATACAACATACTCATATTGGCTGGTATAAATGAACTTCATGAGGATGAGCTCCTGTGTGTGTTCGTGGAATATGTCTTCCAGCGTCCGTCCCCATTCTTCCTCCAACCAAGTCCTGAACTC
>OMKX01054248.1:0-13082 GCA_900302425.1 Brosme brosme
CCCCCACCTCCCCCAGCACAGATGCCCGGGCACCCTCCCTCAGACTGCTGGAGATGAGCTGGTGGTCACCCTGGCTTGGTCGGCGATGCGGTCGGGTTGTGTGTGTGACTCTGAGGCTGTGTGCGTGTGTTCACTGCCTGGTACTGTGTGTGTGTGTGTGTGTGTTAACTATTATAATGTGTGTGTCTGTATGTGTGTGTTGCAGGAGTCGTATCGGCAGGTGATGAAGATGAGGCCGAAGGACCTGTGGAAGAGGCTGATGGTGAAGTTCCGAGGGGAGGAGGGGCTTGACTATGGAGGCGTGGCCAGGTCAGTCAGCAGCATACAGACCAAGTCACTGTATCAGACAGCTGCCCCCCTGTGGTTAACTGTGCCACTACAGTTAACCACAGGGGAATGTTTCTACCAGAATGATTAAATCTGTCGTGTTTTGTTGAATACTAGAACCAGTGTGTGTCATATAATGCAGAAAGCTGCATTTAACATTTCATGTTTCCCTTTGTTTGTCTCGGTCTTTCCGTGTTTCTCTCGAACTCATTGTCTTTCTCCTTCTGCGTGTGTGCGTGTGCGTGTGCTCGTGCGGGCGTGCATGTGTGTGTGTGTGTGTGTAGGGAGTGGCTGTACCTGCTGTCCCATGAGATGCTGAATCCGTACTACGGGCTGTTCCAGTACTCCAGGGACGACATCTACACGCTGCAGATCAACCCCGACTCTGCTGTCAACCCTGTGAGACACACACACACGCACATGCACACACACACACACACACGCACACGCACAAGCACACACACAGACACACACACACTGTTCTTTGGAGGAGGGGCTATGTTAGATAAATCTTGTTTCTTTTGGTTTTAGTTTACATTTCTCCCTTCATTTCTTCATTCAAAATAAATAGTCAATCAAAGACCCTTGATAGATAGAATAAGATGGGTACAGGTGATGTCACCCTAACCCTAACCCTGTCACCCTGACCTTGTGGTCTGTCCACAGGAGCACCTGTCTTACTTCCACTTCGTGGGGCGCATCATGGGCATGGCGGTGTTCCACGGCCACTACATCGACGGGGGCTTCACGCTGCCCTTCTACAAGCAGCTGCTGGGGAAGCCCATCACCCTGGAGGACATGGAGGCGGTGGACCCCGACCTGCACAACAGCCTCATCTGGATCCTGTAAGACACCAGCATACACTCATCTATATATGTTGTTATATATGTATAGGGACATACTGCATAACTATACTTGTTTGTATATGTGTATATATATATATATATATGTTGTTGAATGTTACCCCACATGTGTGTGGACATTATCTGAAAAAGTAACCTCCCCTCTCCATCTACGTCCAGGGAAAACGACATCACGGGCGTGCTGGACCACACCTTCTGCGTGGAGCACAGCGCATACGGCGAGATCATCCAGCACGAGCTGAAACCCAACGGCAAGAACGTGCCCGTCACCCAGGACTCCAAGAAGGAGTACGTGCGTCTCTACGTCAACTGGCGCTTCCTGCGTGGAATCGAGGCCCAGTTCCTGGCGCTGCAGAAGGGCTTCAACGAGGTCATCCCCCAGCACCTGCTCAAAGCCTTCGACGAGAAGGAGCTGGAGGTGACCGGGACCTTGACTTTCCATTTCCCTTTCCCTTTATATGAGTGATGTGTGTGACTCACCACAGTCCCATGCGGAGCTCGTTGTTTTTCCATTACTGTGAGGGAGTGTGGACATCGTTTCATTCATCCACCTCCCTCCCTCTGTCTGACCTGCAGCTGATCGTGTGTGGCCTGGGCAAGATCGACATCCACGATTGGAAGTCCAACACGCGTCTGAAGCACTGCACCCCCGACAGCAACGTGGTGAAGTGGTTCTGGAAGGCGGTGGAGTCGTACGACGAGGAACGCCGCGCCCGCCTGCTGCAGTTCGTCACCGGCTCGTCCAGAGTCCCCCTGCAGGGCTTCAAGGCTCTCCAGGGTAAATTCACCTGGTCAGACAGCTACCTGCCTAGGGCCTTACCTGTCCAGTTACCTGGTCTGTTACCTGGTCAGTTACCTGTCCAGTGACCTGTCCAGTTACCTGTCCAGTTACCTGTCCAGTGACCTGCTTAGCGACTTACCTGTCCAGTTACCTGGTCAGTCAGTTACCTGCTTAGTGACTTAACTGTCCAGTTACCTGCTTAGTGACTTACCTGTCCAGTTACCTGGTCATTCCGTTACCTGCCTGGTGACTTACCTGTCCATTTACCTGGTCAGTGCGTTACCTGCCTGGGGACTTACCTGTGCAGTAATCTGGAATCCCTGATTGTGTTCTTCAGGTGCTGCTGGACCACGCCTCTTCACGCTGCACCAGATCGATGCCAGCACCAACAACCTGCCCAAAGCCCACACCTGGTGAGAGCCTGGTCTTTCAAGCTGCGTTTCCACCACATTTACCGGGACCTTTTAGTCCAAGGAACTACATTTCAAGGGACTAAAAGGTTCCTTCAGCCCTTTGTTGTGTGTGTTTCCAACGTGGTGTGAAGACCCACTATGGTTAGGCAGATCAAGGACCTTCTACATCAGGCACATAAAAGACAAGAAAGAGTGAGAAGTACTGAGAGAAGAATCAGACCGAACAAAGTCGTTGTTGGTCTCCACTACACCTCCATGTAGTGGAGACGTTAGTTTTTAAGGTTGTTTCCCTGCTCGATAACTAAAAATAGGCTATCACTCTTTCAGAGGTAGTCGTTATCCAAATCAAAACTGTTGCGATACAACTGCACACCGTCATGTGCGTCACCGCCAAAAGCAACCTATTCACGTACCGCAGTGCAAGTAAACATTGGCTTGTAGCGCCGACCGCTATCGAGATGAATGATCAACACATAAAGGAACACAGGAAGCGATAATTGTATGACTGAAGTTTCCCACTATGGATGCAATAAGAAGACTCAGATGATTCAGCCTACTGCAGGTCGAAGTGAACAAAAAAACTAGGTTTAATGCTGCAGATGTTGAAATGGCTGAAATAAACTGCTGTGAGTCTTCCACCAATTAGAAATGTTCAGCGCCATAAGCCCCACCCCCAAGGACCATGAACCTTTGGAAAGTTCTACTCTCCACCCAGGGACGTTTTTGGGGGTAAATGAATGTCCCCGGAACTTAATTTAGACCCTGGTTCCTTGGGTGGAAACGATCTTGGGTCGTTCAAAGGTGCCTAGTTCCGGGGTAAAGTCCCTGTGGTGGAAACGTGGCTTCAGACACTGACCATGGGTCCGGTAATACAGAACCATGGGTCTGGTTATTCAGAACCACGGGTCCAGTCATACAGGACTATGGGTCCGGTATTACAGGACCATGGTCCAGTCTTACAGGACCATGGTCCAGTCTTACAGAACCATGGTCCGGTCTTACAGTACCATGGTCCGGTCTTACAGGACCATGGTCCGGTCTTACAGGACCATGGTCCAGTGATACAGGACCATGGGTCCGGTCTTACAGGACCATGGGTCCGGTCTTACAGGACCATGGTCCAGTCTTACAAGACCAGCGGTCCAATCTTACAGGACCATGGGTCCAGTCTTACAGGACCATGGGTCCGGTCTTACAGGACCATGGGTCCAGTCTTACAGGACCAACCCTGCACCCATCATCTCATCCTATTCATTCAGCCTTAAAAATATACACCGTGCCACAATTACTACAAGAAATATTAAAATAAATATAATATAATATGTATATAATATATAACTAATCTGCAAGAACTACATTACCCAAACTTGGTCATGCAGCACTTAAAAAATGTGTAGTTAATGCAAACTTGGTTTGTTCTCAGCGTCACTAGTAAGATGCTTTGGACCAAAGCGTCGGCTAAATGGCTACAAGGAACTTTAATGTAAAGATGAGACGTGGTCAGTCACTCACTACCTCATAATACTCAAACACACACACACCCTCATATCTTCCTCACTCTGTTTAGTGGTAGAGCTGGCTGACCACCAGTCTGCAGGTCTGGTGGTTAGGTGGAGTGGATGGCTCTCTGTGTGTTCTGTGTTAAAGGCTCTCTCCTCTTCTCTTCTCTCCTCTCCCCTCTCCCCTCCTCTCCTCTCCTCTCCCTCCTAGCTTCAACCGCATCGACATCCCAGCCTACGAGATGTACGACAAGCTCTACGACAAGCTGCTCACGGCCATCGAGGAGACCTGTGGCTTCGCCGTGGAGTGACGCGCCGACAAAACGCCAGCGTCGGGGGGGAGGGTCCGAGACCAGAGCGTCACACACCCGGAGCCGTGCCTTTCAGACCCCCATCGCCCCCCGCCCCAGCCTCCGAAACACCCCGAACAAACCCCCCACTGGGCTCACAGACACACGCCCTTCCACGGTCACCTGGTGGTCACGTGACTCCTCCCCTCGGTCATGTGATCTATGCCTGGAGGGAGAGTAAGGGGCGGGGGTTGTTTCAGCAGACAGACAGACAGACAAAGGCACATCCGGTGGATCTGACTACACAAACCCCCTCCCTCCTGGCTGTTAGATGATCACTAATTTAACCTTTTCAGCTGCTAATTCTCTGATTGGAGTCCCTCTTCTTTTTTCTACATTCTTTTAGTTTGTTTTTCACACACATAGAAAGGCAGTATTCCATGTAGCAAGGTGACATCCTGCTAGACAGAAGGTCCGGGCCTGCTGGCTTCTGATTGGTCCGCTCTTGTCCACCGCGCCGTTGCGAACAAATGCCCTCCCAAGACTCACCCCGGTGACGCCCCTAGTGGTCAACATGGGGCCTTAACGTTTTGTTTTTACAATGGTCATTTGAGGGAATGTATCCTGAGATAAAGAGGAACTGTAGACCGCTTTCTGCAGAACCAACCCCACAGGGTCAGGCTCCGCCCCCACACCTCCGAGTACACAAAGAACGAGGAGAAAACAAATAGCTTGAAATGTGTTATTTTTGTAAAATGGGGGGGAGGTAGAAAGAAAAAGAAACATTCAAATTATATATAATATATATAATTTATTGTTATATTCCAAACCTTTTGCCATTACTCCAGATTTAAAAAAAGAAGTAGAAATTAAACCTTTAATGTAAGTTGTAACTGTTTAAATTATAGAGGACAATTCATGGAGACAGAAAAAAGCTTGAATGAGTTTCAGTTAAAATGGCCGCTGGCAGACGTGCGGACGAGGCCTCTCGCGGTCTGAGCGTGAGGAGGTCTGTCCTTCTTCTGTTTACACACAGTGCCCCACGATGGCTGGATGGGAAACCCTTTAATCCTAAGAAAATACTATCTTGGAAATGAAAGCGTGTGTCCATGCTCTCCTTCTGACCTACGCTCCGAACACGTTCCTCGTTGGGGTTTGAAAAGTATTCCTTATTTCTAAATAATATTCAGTTCTGCATTGCAGATTTAAAAAGCAAACTAAGTATATGATATATATATATATATAAAAATGTAAAGACATGGATTTTTCTGAATGTGTTCTGCTTGCATATCTTCAGAAGAAAAGAGGACTCGTCACGAATGGAGACCACAACCAAGCAACGCTAAATTAAAGGCCCGTTGGTCTCCTAATGGCAACCATAAACTAGTGCTAAGATCTACAATGCAAAAAACCTTTACCCAACACACACACACTCATATCCGGGTGCGAGACTGTATTTGGCAAACAAATCTCAGTATTTGAGGCGCATCTCTCCAGTGTGATGTTCCCTCTACTTCCTGCTCACGGAGAGCGAGTTGCCAATAGGTGTTTTCAAGGGTGTTTCTAAGGTTTACAGGTCCCCATATGCTGATGACATGCTCCTACAGGGTCGTTTGCACTGCGCTTCCCACAATAGACCCCATCTCCATGACAACTATCCAGTTGGGGAGCGTGGGCGACACTGAAACTGTACGAGCGCCTATTCTTACACGACATGCTACATTTAGCCCCGTTGCTAGCACACAGGCCGGGGATATTTTATACAATTTGACACTAAATCTATGAATGTTTTCTAGAGTATGCTGCCTGTCTCTCTGGATATCTACGACCACACGACCACAGACTGTTGTACATGTTTGTGTTCCCCTAGCCTGTCTCGGGACGGTGCTTTGTACAGACGGTTTGGTTCTGATGTGTGGATCACAGCTCCGGTATCTTTAACTTAAGCAGAAATAAATAAATTCATCTTTAAAGGTGATGGGGATGGATTAAAGAAAAAATGACAACCTTGAATTGCACACTTAACTAAAGTATGTGTTGTGTTTTCCTGCCATTCGGTGACGTCGCAGCGCAGGTCCACGATCTCCTCACGTCACGTGACAGACAGCTGTCTGTCTCTCCTCACTCTACTGTCTGTCTGTATCCAGCATGATCCACTTGCAGGACTGTAGCTTATAATTGACTGATGCAATTTCATGTATTATGTTAACACTATCATTTTGTAAGAGTATTTTATTTTTGTGTGTAATTAGTTCTAATTAAAATGGCCAATGTCCAACGACATCAGGCACCTTGTAAAAAACTAAATATTTTTTGATTGGTCAGTATTAATTAGAACACTGTTTGGGTTTTGTATTCGACATCTATCTGGTTAGATTTTAAACAGACATCGACAACAAGTAGAATCCACCACACAAAGCATTATTCCTGAACATGCATACAAGAGTATTTGGCTCCCTCCAAAGCCTTTGTACCAGTTACCCATTGTTGAATGAGCAGACGCAGAGGACCGGCCATGCATTTAAATGAGAAAGCATTCTGTGTGCTAAACGGCCCAGTGTAGTTGGGTCATCGTACTCAGGGGCCCACCTTTAGTAGGGGTCGTTGGCTCTACAATCCCATCTATATTTCCACAAAGCGGGAGAGGGGTTTAACGCTTCAGGAACTAAGGAGGAATCATGGGCGAGGCAGGATGAGACTATCAATCACTCTCTCTCTCTTAGGCTATATGTAAATCACTCACCGACCTGAGACTACTTTCATTCACTCCTAGGTACATAACCCTTAGTGTTGTATATACATTTTGTAAAGCCAGATTTGTCCATTCTTTATTCAGAACTAGATCATGCTCAAATTAAACATTAATATTTACTCTACATTGATAGGACCCATTATTGTGACGATGTACCTTAGGTAGGGTTACAATTGACCATAATATATACAGGACAGGGAGCATTGTTCTATTATAAGTACAGGTGGTGTGACAACATGGGATGGGTTGATGGGTCTGTGATCAATCTTTGTTGTTGTAAGTGTTAATCATATAGGCATAAGTGTAGTTGAACTCCTGGTATTTGCCAGTGATTCATAAAGAAGCCCAAGTAGACCTAGTATTATGATCGATTAAATTATTGGGATATTATTATTATTATTTGGATTATATTATTTGGAATTTGCAGAGGTTGGCAGGTATTTGTTGGTAAGTATTACAAACAAGGAAATTCCCTATTGGAAAGAGTATGTGTTTTATCACAGTTACCATGTCAGCAATTATTTATTCCCAGTTTCCTCCTGGTGGCGTCCACGTTGCCATAGTTCAGTTCTTTCTTTTTTGACGTCACTTTTGGTAATAAGGTCGGAAGTGACCGAGTTACCAGTTTCTAGTCGTACATATACGTCCGCCATCTATTGTTATAAAATCAAACGAAACGTTTTTTAACCCTTATTAAAAAAATAAAAAAGTCGTAGTTATTGGTTTATAGTATGGTAGTGCCGTATACCACTCTACCTAAGCTAAGCACAAGCTCGTCGATACATTGTCCCTATACGTTTTAGTCAAAATTACGTAACCTTTACGTAACCAAAATTACATACAAACATATTTTTTTTTTAAAGTTATTGTGTTACTTTTTGTCGTGTAACATGATGTATGATATTATTATGCACTCGAAATATGATGGGATATGAGAAAGACATTTTGACAACAAACCGGTACAATTATTGTACCAGACGCCATCATTTGGCGGATGAATACATTGCACCTCCATGGGGTTCGGCCACACTTCCTATGGTAGTTGCTGGATCCAAGGGTCCGAACGTAAAGTAGGCGGTACTTCTCCTTTTCAACCAACCACAGTTCCAAACACACAGTGGGCGGTACTTTTCTTCGTTTTCAACCAATCAGTGGTTGGGTGGTAACTGGGCCCCACTGTACGTTCGGACCCTTGGATTACTAAGTACCACACTTCCGACTGAATAAAACCGGCTCTCATTTTCCAGTCACCGGCATTTCAGCATTACCACTGCCGCACCGGACCTGTTCTGCCTCTATATTGTGTTGTATTTATCCGCTTTTTTTTGAAGATGCCAGGATTTTCTGATAGAGATCGCGGTAGAGACAGAGACCGAGGGTAAGTACTACTGCTCCCATTGTTTTGTACGTATTTTGACCAAGTTTGCCGTCGTGCGGGCACATGAAAATGGCCGACACGAACGAATGTGGTCAAGGAAAGAGGCCTTTTATGCAAAATTAAGATTTGGGGAAAAAAACGGTCTCACCCCGCTTCAAACGTTTAATATTTTGATATTCTAAGTTGAGCGATATCATCCGAAATTCGTGTGGACAAATGCGTTAAATAATCTGTTGGTTGTTATTTGAAGCCGAACGATCTTCCGGCTGAGGCCTCTACTGGCCTCGTGCCACAGCTAACCACCACTTAGCTGGATGCTAACCTTTAAGCTAGCCCCCAGCCAACGTCTACCGAGTACCATACAAAAAATATGTTTGTTTTGTTGTGGTTTAAATGGTTTACAGCGTTCTACGGCTGTTGTGTCATTTGGCCGCTTGTATTTGCGGATTACCGCAGTCATTTCGGGTATAACTGTATATTTGCGCTGCTCAACATGGCGAAAATATAATCAAAAATACATTGGTAACGTTAGATTGAAATATGAACTCAAAGTGTAACATGCAACAAAAATACCGGAAAAAATTTGCCATGTGGCTTCTTGAATGCGGATACAAAATGCCGGTCTCGGTTTTCCATTGTTCCCCTACTGGCTGGAAAGTATATGGCAGTGTTTAAAGGTTGCCGTGTGACGCAGTTAAAAAAAACTCCTGATAACCGTGTAGAATTTGTCGCTCAACAGTCGGTAACGACTATGCAACGTTAAATGTATTGTATATTTATCGTCTTGTGTAATCGAAGCGTCGGCTTTGTGACTGTGAACTCGACCATGGGTGTTAACGTGGGGAAAACTTCATTTCTTTATCCAGCTATGGCAGCGGGCCTCCCCGATTTGGTGGTGGCGGTGGTGGCGGAGGCCGTGGTGGCGGAGGCGGCGGTGGTGGAAAATACGGAAACCCAGGCGAACGTCTGCGAAAGAAGCACTGGAACCTAGACGAGCTTCCCAAGTTCGAGAAGAACTTCTACCAACAGCACCCAGATGTCGTCCGGCGGCCCCCGGTATGTACTCACGTGGTCTTTCTAGGAAGTGTTGTGTAATGGCTACAGTACGCATGGGTGGGCTTCTGCACGTGCGGTAGAGTTTCGAACTCGGCCTCATGGCGACCACATGCTTGTCAGAGTTTAACAGTTTTATTTTATATTTACAGCAAGAAGTTGAAAACTACAGAAGGACAAAGACCGTAACAGTGAAAGGAAGAGAATGCCCAGACCCAATATTGAAGTTCCACGAAGCCAGCTTCCCAAGTAAGTCTCAAGTCCCCTGGAATCAATCTGAGATGAGTAGTGGTCCTATTAAAACTGCTTCTAACTGACTTGTTTTTGTTTCTGCAGCCTATGTTATGGATGTGATCAACAAAATGAACTGGACCGACCCTACCCCCATCCAAGCCCAGGGCTGGCCCCTTGCCCTGAGTGGAAAGGACATGGTCGGCATTGCCCAGACAGGCTCTGGGAAAACACTATCTGTAAGTTAAATTGTTATTTAAGAATATTATGTTTGGCATACATGATTTGGAGTTTTGCAAAGAATAGCATGCCTTTCACAGGCAAATGAGTTGATTTACTTCAATATATAAGAAATTTGCTGTTTGAGTAGATTTGTATTGGCTGCTTCTCAAACAACGCATGACATGTAATTTGTCATGGTGTAAACTTAATGATTAGTTGTAAGGACAGGGTCACTGATCTACACTATGGATTTGTATTGGCTTCATGTTGAGTACTGTGGTGTCATGACGTAATCTTTTGTTGTGCAGTATCTGTTGCCGTCCATCGTGCACATCAACCACCAGCCCTTCTTAGAACGCGGAGATGGACCAATTGTGAGTAACTTCAAAGCAATCATTAAAGGGGCGTGGGACCTGGATATTTTTAACGCTGTTTCCAAGTTACATCGTCAAACTATATATTCTGTTTTTGTCCAGGAAAGCTTATGGGACACGGTTAATATGAGCAATAGTCGTGTATTGATGTAAATGTAAGTCGTGCCATTAGAAGGCAGTTAAATAAAAGTATTATTATACAGTAATCGAATATTGGTATTTCACTGGTTTAAAGTATATGGGGTGGAAATGTATACAAATGAGGTAGAAATATATGTTAGTGCACCATACAGAAAACCAAGACACTGCCACTTAAATCGAGATGATCTAAACGTGCATAGTCTTAATGAACCGTTCTCTCCTCAGTGCTTAGTCCTGGCCCCCACCCGTGAGCTGGCCCAGCAAGTCCAGCAGGTGGCAGCAGAGTACGGCAGGGCTTCACGACTCAAGTCCACCTGCATCTATGGAGGAGCACCCAAGGGACCACAGATCCGTGACCTGGAAAGAGGTCAGTACCTCAGTCATAACCACACCATATTTTGTCTTCTACTTTTAATTTATGATGCTGGAAGACCTTATTTTGTCATATTTGGAAATAAAGGTATTTTATCACTTGCTTATTGTGGCTACAAAATATGATGTTGGATGTTCACTGTTGACATTTTTTCTGCAGGTGTGGAGATCTGCATTGCCACCCCCGGTAGGCTGATTGACTTCCTGGAGTCTGGGAAGACCAACTTGCGACGCTGCACCTACCTGGTGCTGGACGAGGCCGACCGCATGCTGGACATGGGCTTTGAGCCCCAGATCAGGAAGATCGTGGACCAGATCAGGGTGTGTTCCGGCTCTCGTCCTCAATCAGAAATTCTGTCTGTATACTTTTTGAAAGGAAAAATATGACCATAGGTTTGGTGTTTCAGCCCGACAGGCAGACTCTGATGTGGAGTGCCACATGGCCCAAGGAGGTACGTCAGCTGGCAGAGGACTTCTTGAAAGAGTATGTCCAGATCAACGTGGGCGCCCTGCAGCTCAGCGCCAACCACAACATCCTGCAGATCGTAGACGTCTGCAACGACGGAGAGAAGGAGGACAAGTGAGTTTGTTTGTCTTGGTTACGAGGGCTCTAGGCAGAGCTACTATACTGGAATGCCGTTGCCAAAGCACAATGCCTAAATGTAGTTTGCTTGTTACAGACTTCTACGTCTCCTTGAGGAAATCATGAGTGAAAAGGAGAACAAGACCATCATCTTCGTCGAGACGAAGAGGCGTTGTGATGAAATCACCCGGAGGATGAGGAGAGATGGGTATGTATCTTCCTGCTTCACCTCGCCTGCTGCTCGTTTTGCTGCTTTGTCGCTATTAGCATGGCCTCTAACCTCCCTCCTGTTCTTAGGTGGCCCGCCATGGGTATCCATGGAGACAAGAGCCAGCAGGAGAGAGACTGGGTTCTTAATGGTGAGTATGCTTTATTCTCGTCTCCAGTGAGATTGAAGTATGAACTTGTGGGTCTTAATGGTATTGGTCTTTGTTTTTGCAGAGTTTAAGTTCGGGAAGGCGCCCATCCTGATCGCCACAGACGTAGCCTCCAGAGGTCTAGGTTAGTGTTGTTTTGTTCTCTTCTTGGAACAGTCTTCAGTACATCACAAAGAAAGTATTTGCTTTCTTTAACTGTGTCTGCTTCTCTCTGAGTTTCTCCCCGGCCCCGACGGAGCGGTGTGCGTGGCAGGGCCTTGGCATGACAAGCCCAGGTCTCCAAAGGGGGATGGAGGATTCTTGGAGGTGTCCAGGCTAGCGGTGGTCTCTGAGACTGACAGAGGTGACATGGCCCCAGTGTAGCGTAAAGTACTGCCCTGACCAATACCAAAACACTTGGGAGCTGCCTACAGTATCTCCTCAATTTGCTCATCGGTCGGACTGCCCCCACCCCCACACCCAGGCCTGTAACGCTCCCTGTTCCCAAAGCCCAGAGACTGTTTTCTGTCTGGGCTCCACCACGCTGCAAATCTCTTGAGTTGCAGACGGTGCTGACCATATTGGTTGTTTAACGTGGGGTGGCCGTAGCAGCTGCGGTCTGCTAAACATTGTGTGGGACGAGCGGTTATGACGGGTCAGTCCTTGCCTTCACCTCTGTACAGACATGGCTACTGGCGCTTTCGGTGACAGTGGAACACGCTAGTTGCCCACGGACAAAATCCAAGGCCACACTCCTCCCTCGCCTGCGTTTCAAAGTCATGTCGAGACCTGCCAACGAGAGACTTTTTGATCAAGTGAACACTGGTTCTGGAAATGTCTTGCCAGGACGATTTGTGGGGACACAACATCTTTTTCCGTTATGGCTCCGGGGAGTGACCCGTCTCCCTTCGGTGGCCTCCCCCTTAATTTGGTTCAGTTCGTTTGCTGGCAAGAGACTGCGGTGGCCCTTTTAGTCGTAAAGCGCTTCTCGTGAGCAACATTGTAACGGGAGCTTGGTGGAGCCATCAAGTCCCGAGTTAGACACCAGGAGGCCGGTGTGATAGCGGCCCTCCAGTGTAGACCCGCCCGGGGGTCACTTGACTAAATGTGGGGGCTTGCGCTGCAATGGGAACGGACTAGTGATTGCATACTCCAACATGGTAAGACTTCTGATCCATCCTGGGTTCTTGGAAACGGGCTGGTTTTTGTTCCTGAAGTAAAGGGAGGGATGGTTTTTTTTTGTATCCCATGGATTGGAAGCAAGCGGAGTGTGCATCGTTTCTCTCTTCCCACCGTAGTGGCCTCGTGGAATGAGTGTAACCGCAACTCTCCACCGGCTGGTTGAATGTAGCGGCCCTCGCCGAGCCCGGAGCTTTAACTAACGTGCTTGTTTCTCTCTTTGATCCACGTTGTTGTGGCGGTGCTGTGCGTGCTCGGTCTCGCTCAC
>OMKX01054252.1:0-10031 GCA_900302425.1 Brosme brosme
CCAAGACAGACTTACACAGCTTTAATTGTAAACGCCGTAATCACAAACCGCGCTGCATGAAACACTTTGCTCTGTCTCAATTCATCTGTGGATCCCTAAATCCTCATCTTCATCATCATCCTCATCAACAGAACCAGTGAGAGGAGGTGGAGGTTCATCTAAGTACGAAACAATCATGTAACATAGGATGAGTTTATGCTAAGTGGGCAACAGGGCATTCCCCAGCCATGTCCCTCAGTGGAGCTCATGTGACCCTGAAGCCCACAGCTGTGACACACAGAGGTGACGCTCTCAGACACAGACACTGTAAGCTGATACACTGTTTCACCATCTCCAGGGGGCGGGAGAGGGGGGGGGTATTAAAAGTCTATATATGTGACGTTAGTTACTGTGTCAGCGGGATGTTGCCCCTCCAACAGTCACACAAGCCAAAGTGCAAAGTTGCTCTACACTGACCTCTTGTGGGTCGATGTTGATGTTGTTTTTATTGTTCTTTTATTTTATGAGGCGTAATTGTGGGGTACTTTGGACTCATTCGTTTATCTATACTTGTTTTATAATGTTGTTCTTTTTAAGTGGAGGAGATGAGAGCCAAGTAGCTCTGGCCATCGTCCAGGCCTCCAGCCCAGACTGCGGAGTATATGGTTGCACAATCAAAAACGAATACGGGACTGACACCACTGACTTCCTGCTCAGCGTGGACAGTAAGAACCCCATTATGATCTCACGGAATTCAACTCAAATCACTCATGATTGGTCATTAACTCTCCTGACCATGTGTTTGTTATTTCTCTGTTTTACAGTCCTATCTGACATGCTACTGAAAGAGGATTTGGAAGGTAATCCGTCCTCCACGTTTTATAATCAAGTCATCATCTTATCTTATTTTGATGCATGTTATTTATGAGCAGGTAGGATTAGGCCTCTTGCCTAAGCAGACAGGTAGAATGCAGGTTTCGAACCCACAACACTTTGACTGGAACACCCTTGCCACTTGACTTTCCTTTCCATATTAGTTGCTTCTCTCTCTCTCTCTCTCTCTCGCTCTCTCGCTCTCTCGCTCTCTCGCTCTCTCGCTCTCTCGCTCTCTCGCTCTCTCCCTCTCTCTTCATTGAACACATCACAGTAATGTAGTTACCCATGATGCAATGGTGGGTGGGGTGTGGTGGGGGGGTCTTGAACATGGGCTTGTGACACACTCCGTGGAAATCGAACACGTGTGACGTGGTTTTATTGTGCGGCTCCAGTTGGGGAGGAGATTGAGATGACCCCGCTGAGGTTCACCAAAGGCCTGGCGGACGTCAGCTGCTGGGGCGACAAGTTCTTTGGCCGCATCATGACCAAGGTGTCTCACATGGGGGAGGGCTGCGCGCACAAGGCCTGCAGGATAAAGGTCATCTACGGCCTAGATCCCGTCTTTGAATCCGGGAGCACCTGTATCATGAAGGTCCAGAGTCCGATCCCTTATGAGACCAAAGAGGAACGTAACCTCGCAGAGAGAAACCTAGAAATGACTAAGCAAGTGAGTTGTGTGGTTTAACGTAAACATGAATACATTATTCCATTACATTATGCCAGATCCCAATATTAATACATATTATATTATATCCATTTTATTAACTTATAATTGTATATATGTCCTTATTTTGTCTTGCCAGGAATGCAAAATTCAAAACATGATTCGTGAATACTGTAAAATATTCGCCGCCGAAGCAAGAGTCATAGAGAACTTTGGCTTTTCACTCGAGTGAGTATCGCAAACTTGAAGCTAAGAATAAAACGACACCTTTGTATCCTCCACACAAGTGGAGCCGGCTGTTGACCGCTGGCGTGCATTCCCTCCTACACAGAGTCCTTCCTCAGTACCTGATGTACCGGCCGGCCAACTCTGTGCCGTACGCCACCGTGGAGACGGACCTGCCGGGGGTCTTCCTCAAGTACTGCACCATGGACCCCAAGGGCCGGCTCATCACCAGAACCGGCTCGGAGGTGGAGCAGAAGTGCTGCACCTTCCAGCACTGGATCCATCAGTGGACCCACGGAAACCTACTGGTCACAAATCTACAGGGTGAGTTTTATGGGATACATAAGGTCAACACAAATTAGTATTTATATCCGTACTCTATTCCAACTGTGATACAGATTGCGATATCGATTTTTATTGATATTATTATTATTAGCATCATTCATTTATTTTTGTACTATCATTATAACCAGTATGATGAGTTTTATTATTAGCATTATTATAAGTGGTGTTGGTGGTAGTAGTAGTAGTGTTGTTGTTCATAATTGCATTATTATGTTATTATAAGCCAAGCATTAACTGCATTTTCTATCTTTTAAAGGTGTGGAAACCAAGCTCACCAACATCAGAGTTGCGACCAAGTCGAAGGGGTTTGTATCTCCACTGATGGATGCTAATGTGTTTGAGCTGCACAGATTGTCCTCAATCAGGCGCTGATCGAAAGGCCTTGTGTGTTTCAGATATCAAGGTCTTACGGAGCAAGGCTCACCACAGGTCCTGGAACAGTTTGCGGCCCAACATCAGTGTAACTACTACTGTGGTCTTCTGGGCCTGCGTTCTCTTAAGGCAGCGGACAGTCTTCAGCAGCCCACCAAGATAAAGGGCTCCAGGAGCCCGCTGTTGAACCGCAAGCTGAGCACCAGCTCCAGCCCCGTACTGCAGCGCAGAGGGGTCCCTAGCCCCCAAACGTCCAGAAAGGCCACTGCTAGTCCAAAGGTGCCTAGAAAGGCTCCTGGGACAGAGGAAAAGAATCAAACCGCCAAAGCTAACCACGAGGGAACCTCTGAGACGGTCCTTAAGAGTTAGAAAGGGGAGGCCCCGCAAGACTTCAAACTAACTTTTCTCGGTGTTCAAAGAATTTTGTTCACAGATGGCTCTTTTAAATATAACAATAGCAACAACTTTTTTGGTCAATGGTACAGAGTGTCATCTTTGACATTGATGTGATATTAAATATTTGTATTTCGAAAGAAAGCAGCAAAAGTGGTTACGTAGGGGAGTACAGGCCATTGAACGGCTGGGTTTACGCTGTTATGTAAAGTACTGTAAACGCCTCAGTTACCGCCATCAGCAAGTCCTTTATTGGACCTCAGCTGGTCTTCCGCCCCTTATCTTCCACATGCACTGCTGAGATAATGTTTTACTGGGGATGTTTTGTGGCTCAGTATTAACGTACAAGGGTCACAACCTACAAATCCCAAAGTGCTAATATTTTTTAGTACTTTTTAAATGAACACCTTCATCCTTTGATTTACTTTTGTTGTTTGGAGCTGGGAAAATTGTTTAAACACAATTTCAACATAGCTTTAACAAGATGTTTCAGAATGAAATGTGGAGAGCTGAGTAGGCCTATTCTGTAACACATTTAGTTGTCTGAGTTTGTGGACATCCTTCAGGTAAAATATTATCTGCAATACTGTAGTTGTAGCCTACTCTGGGTACAGCATAGATCACTTCTATTTCCGGTGCACATTTTGCCACCTCGTTGTGGTAGTTTTCAAAGTAATATGATTAAGTTGTATTGGTTACAGAACAGTCGTGTATGGTTGGCAGTCTATCGATAGCCAATCTTATTTATGGAGGAATGGGACTAGCTGGAGGAATGGGTGTAGTTGCGGGGGAAAGCAATAAGCTTTGATAAGGACTAGGAAGCTAATGAGAAACTCAATGAGTCATGAAGTCCACTTGTCGCAATCCTTGTTGACTTTCAAACACGAATGCAAGGAGGGCTTGTAAGGAGAGCGTTCCATTCATGCCTTTTTGTACTGTTGTAATTTTGTATAATTATCTGTGAATTGTTACTGCTGAACTTAATGTCAGCACAACATGTTTTGGGCAGTTACTCCCTCTGACCATTCATTTGAATCAGGCCTATGAGATCGTCACTATTTACCATAACAACTGAGCTCTATTTACTCCACCTATCGACACATATGTTTGAATATATAGAAACAAAGAAAGAGGATACAAAAGAACGAAAGAAAGAAGGAAAAAAGAAAGTTACTGATGCAAAAATGATTTTCGTAAGGCATGATTCATAACAGACACTGAATAACTGTCATTGAAAGCATATCTGTATGTCATAGTTTCAGAAGGAATCTGAAAACGATAAATGGTAAGTGAAGATACGAACAGGTGACTGGAGTAATTAAAGAAGTGAGAAAGAAATGTGTGTTTACAGTGTGGACAGTGTTCATTGTCCATCTTTGGCCTGTGTCTGTTTATTTTGTAAAAATAAAAGTTTAAAACATATATTTCAAAATCAACATCATTGTGTTCCAACATTAGACGATCCCAAGTTATTATATGGGTGGTTATTGTAAAAAGCGTATACATAGTCACAATGTAAAGCAAGAAAAAAGCTAAAATTGTAAAAAAATATCTTATCATTATTAAAAACGTTATTTCTCAGAAATGTGATTATTTCTCAAAGAAACAGTTGATGGTGCTTAACAATGAACCACAGATTACAGACAAATCCACCCTATTAAATACATGTCATGACGTTTCATTTATAGAACAAATTGTAAACTGCACAAAGTGGTAATCAACAAATCATCATCATTTGTTGAAAGAAAAACATCACGGCAAAAGACGTACTATTTACAAATTTGCACCTCATAAATTCCACAACATTGATTAAAAAACTCAGTGGCGTTCGCTACTGTACTCCAAGAGCCAGTAAATGTGATATTTCCATTGTTTACAGTGCTGAAAGAGAAATGTTTTTTACATTAGAAGGGACTGAACATGTCTCTAATAATAATATATATCATTTATACATATTGTACATTTTGTGTATATTATATAAATATTACGATTATTTAGTCGATTCCAAATATAATCCCAATTCAAATAAACTATAATATAATGGACTACAAAGGTATGTAGAATTTGTTTTTCTTCTAAAATGTCAACTACTGATCCATCTTTTTTCTTGACATAGCAGATGAATGTACCTTGCGTAGAGTTCATTGCAGCATGTCTGAATGTTCTCGTCCGTTCCATTGAAGAGGGATGTTCTGAAGATGTCCAGGCAGTCGAGAGGAGGGACGAAGAGGAGCCCTCGGATAGAAAGTTACATTCGCAGTTATCCTGTGCCATATCAACCGAAAACGTGGTGAGCTTAGAAAATGGATGGGATATTGATTGGCTTACCTGCAATGCAAGCATTGATAAGCGACACGCAGGTCCCAGCGAATAGTGCTCTTACTACCAAAGTTGCAACCTCGGTTTTTTTGGATGGACATATGGATGCTTTGAATCAAGAACTATCAGTTAGATTCAAAACAAAGAAATAACTGTAAATGTGACCATCATCAGACAAGTCAGTGTTGTATAGGTTATAGGTTATACAGACCCAGGCCTCCAATCACCATGCCCATTGAGCTGAAATTGGCAAATCCACAGAGGGCGTAGGTGGAGATAACTTCCGATCGGACCTTTAATAGACACAGCCAAGAGAGTGTCAAAGAAAATGCACCCATTCTAAAATGACAGCTGCACGACAATATGCCGGCAACACTAGCCACTCGCACTAGCAATCCACCCGGTAAATGAATACTCAAAAAACCAACGACAAAAAAGGTCCACTCACAGAGATCCATTGTCTCACTCCATCGATCACTTCATCCAGTCCATCGACCCGATGATTTTTCAGTTCTGCCAATTTCTCATAGGCCAGAAACTCGTTCAGGAAGATCTTCGTACCAAGCAGCTCAGCGACGGTGAAAGCCTCTTCATAAGGTACCCCCATCATGAAGGCCACCGGCATGAACACGTAAGAGCAAATGAGCTGCGGGTAGAAGAAAAACCCCAATAAACATTACAAGATTCGTTTTTGTTTAATAATATACAAATCTGCGCTACAGACTACAGCATGAGCACAACGTAAATGTCCCTAGAACACACCTGGAAGGAGATGGAAGGATATCCAACCATGCCGCCCAGCCATCTTAAGGTGGCATTAATAAACTCCAGGATAGCAAGGAAAGCTATAAGATTCACAGCGATGTTAGCGACTAGACCAATGCTTGCAGATGCCCCATTGCTTGCAGCTTCCAGAACGTTCCGTTCATCCCTGTGGTATTCAAAATAAACTTTATTAAACAAACAAAAAACACAAGGTACAAGAGGTATTTCAGGAAGTTACATAGACGTACCCGGCAGACACTTTAATTTCAGCTTCCGACTTGAACTTGCTCGCCTCTGTCTCGGGGTACAGCAGCTTTGAGATGGCTAATGCACACGGTGCAGCCATCACTGAGGCTGATATCAGAGAGGATGCGTCAATCTGTAGAGATATGTGGTAAACGTCAAATCGGGGAACCTAAACAAATAGCTAGGCGTGAGCACAGAGTAAGTAGCACTTACACCACAGAGTAAGTAGCACTTACACCAAAGGAGATGAATGCCCCCATTACACTGCCTGCAATGGTGGCAAAGCCTCCAGTCATGACCGCGTGGATCTCTGATTCGGTCATGTGCTCTAAGTAGGGACGGATCAACAGGGGTGCCTCGGTCTGATGGACATAAACAAGTTGATCAAATACACAACAAATAGGTACAATTGTTCTTTATAATTACTATTATTATTATTAGAGTGTACTACGAAAGAATGTGGAGTAACCACTCGTAACAACATTTTCTTCAGGAACATTCTGAGTATAATGGATCATGGATGCCACAATTGTGGACACAAGTGTACACCTTGTTTCCTTTTGAAACGAATGTTACAGATTAGTCTGTGAGATAAATATAATAAATGGTAGCTTGTTTACCTGTCCAACGAATATGTTGCCTGCCACGCTTAATGTCTCAGTGGCTGAGGTTCCCATCGTTATCTGCATAACCCATGAGATCTATACGTGGACCAAAACACATGTCTACAATAACTCAGACCCTAGACACAGGCTCAGGACACCATTCACATGTGTGTGGATTTGAATGTGCTCGGCTGCATCACCTTCAAGATGAGCCACTGCATCAGCCCAAGGAAGTACAGGACTGACATCACACTGCTTAAGAACACCACAATGGGCAAAGCCTGCGGAAACAAATGGAACATACTGTGTTACTAGTGAAGCTGACATATCTATGTTACAGCACAAAGAATCACCGCATACTCACTTGAAATGCAAAAATATCCGATATCAGGTCTCCAAACACAAATGATGATCCCGCTTTTGTGTAGCTGAGGAATGTCTGCAATAGTTGGACATGTTAAATATATTAATATACAGAATTGTTGGCATCATACATTTAATTTCTTCTTATCTTCATTTACACATTCTTATTCTTGGCCAGGTCATTCTCGTAAAAGAGATTTTAATCTCAATGAATTTTATACCTGGTTAAATAAAGGATTGATTGATTGATTGACTTATTATTCTACTGAATATTAGTAAGAAAAGAAAAACACTTAAGCTGAGAACGCCTCAATGAGTCAGCTATGAGGTCTATCAAGGTTGTAAAAACGGCCAAGAGGTCACATGTGAAAAGGTGCTATGCATACTTGATTTAGTTACTCTAAGAACAAATCGAGCTCAAGGGCCATAAAATGGTACATCTCAAGATAAGCATTTGGTCATTGTGGAATTCCAGTATTACCAAGATAAGACAACCCTATTACCTGCACTTGGTCCCCAAGCCATCTGAAGGCAATGAGCCCTGGTTCTGTCCTTATCACAAACAGACCCATACAGAACTGCATGCCCAGTCCCCAGACCACAGGTCTCCATGACACCTTCAGAAGTCAAAGGATGAGTCGGATTCACAACATTAGTAAACAGCATGACAGCGTCTGTGTTCTTTAGCGACTGATTCACAACGCCAAATGTAGTCCAAAGTCTACGGGAAAAACATTTCCCCACACAGCTTGGAGGCTAAGAGCCAATCATGTGGGGACACACACACACATACACAGATGCCTCTTTTATTTTGTACTGAATTTATGTTTAATTTAAAAAATACTGACAGCTGTGCGTTTTGCTGAGAAGATGTATGAAAGCGCGACAAACACGCAGATGCCTGCAAAGGAAATCAGTTGTTTGGGTCGTTGTAATGTGTCTAGGACGAGCCACAGAACCAGCAAGACCACGGCTGCAACGATGAAAACCCTGCGGAGGACGTGACAGAGTCAATAGATAGTAAAACCAATACCAGCAGTATACACAGTACAAATATATCACATCCACGTGCCATTTTATCCATCTCAAGTTCTTCTGGAAACATCTGATGGTGGGAGCCAAACATCGACCAATGCTGTCTCCCTTGTATTTTTTCAACAAATTGTAGGCTTGGGATACAACTGCCAAACTAGTCAAGACTACAAGACCAATGGCCCTCTCGAAGTTCAACACACAGGCAGCGATGAAGAACCCCACGAAACCTGTGTCGGACAAAAACAAAAGTTTGACTGAATTGCAACTAAAGTATGGCTTGACAACGATTTTAACTTTATCTTGATATAATTTTCTAGAATTACATAAATTAGTTAATTAATTAGACCAATCACAAACATGTACAGGCTTTTGCAGTAGGTTGATGAAGTTTCAGCTTAAAATGGTAAAATATTATAAATCTATGAAAGGAATTACCTGCTCCAAGTATGCCAAGCCAAATGTATTTAAACGTTTTCGAGTGTGCCTTGATGTAATCCTCTGTGGCAGTAAGAGGCTTGCAAGTCTTGCTATATGCAGAACAAAATAGACGTTAGTTCCAAACTGAACAGTAGGCTAAAGAGTAACTTGCAAACTGATCATCAGGTGGATTCCAAAAATGTAAACCATATTTAGTTGATTGCGTTATGTTTTCAGGCTACATGAACTGAAGAACAAATAGATTACATTTGGGTATGGAATTCAAACATCTTTTAGTAAAAACAAAAGTGATGTTTGCATTTGTTTGTGTTATAGCACAATATTCCATTGTTTGATTAAGGACAAGTAGACTTCAGTTATGCAATAGCCTACTTTTTTGTGTGTAGAAATTACCTGAACATGCATCCAAATCCCTTTTCAGCCGTCTCTGTCGATTGGTTTGTCGATTGGTTAAACCCAGCTGGTTGGCCCTGGTTAGATGTATTTACGTCTGGCGAATTTAATTGAAATCCGTTATTGTACACGCCACCCTCGTGGCATTTTGATTGGCTTGTTTTCGCTGAAAAAGAAGAGCGTTTGTTTACTTTCATCCTGAAACACCGTGCTGCATCTACACAGCAAAGCTCGCCAAACACGCTTTTTAAGTTGTTAAAAAGGAAAAGATAATGGCTTACTCATTGTGCGTCCTCCCGGTCCATGAGACAACTGTGGTGCATTTAAAGGCTGTTCAGGGAATACTCTGCCCCAGTGGCGGCTCCTGAAAAAAATCTCAGGGGGGGCAATTTTTCTGATAATGATTAAGGTGACCCATTCAATAGGTGCATTAAGCAAGACAGTATCAATTTGTTGTTAAGGTGCCTACACACCGCCGCGCGGCAACCGCCCTGATAACCGCGTCGCTGCCGGAGGTTTCCACGCTGCGGTGTGAAAGGCCAGGCGTTTTTACAAGCGGCTACTGCCGCTGCTGACCGCAGCGTCAATCACGGGGCGGTGCTTCGGTCGACGTCACTGAAGAACCCGCCCAAAAGTGCGCAGAATATCTCCCCCTTTTTTCCCCTAAACATATTTCATATTAACACATGGAACTATTACAAGTTGTAATCTCTGTATATAAGAGTGGATGTAGAATCAAATTGGATAAAAAAAGACGGTTCCGTCTGAAAAATAATAAATAATAATAAATAATAAAAGAAATGTTGTTCCATGCCCACATTTTCTTCTGGTTGTCCTTGTATGAAGGATGAGCCGCGTTATACAAAGAGGGATACTCGGACACGAACATAATCAGCTCCTCCATGCCTGTCATTTTTGTATTTTCCCGCCCCCTTCAATTTGATTGGCTGCCGCACGGCGGCTGCCGCCGAAAGTTTCAACACGGGGAAAGCTGAGCGGTAGGGAAGAATCGG
>OMKX01054254.1:0-10595 GCA_900302425.1 Brosme brosme
ACACACACACGCAGACAGGCAGACAGACACACAGACACAGACAGACACACAGACACAGACAGACAGACAGACACACACATACATACACACATATACACACACACACACACACACACACACACAGAAATACAGACAGACAGACAGACACACACACACATACATACACACACACAGAGATACAGACAGACAGACATACATACATACATACATACATACTTACATACATACATACAAACATACATACATACATACTTATATACATACATACAAACATACATACAAACATACATGAATATATTTGAATATATCTTTGCAAGGCAAAGTAGCTTCTATTCAATAGCGTATCATAGGATTTGTTTTCATTTGTAGTTCTCTTAGATCCGCCTACAAATATGTCCCAATGCCATACTGGCTTGCCAGGCGAGCTGCAGTTAACATGGCATGTAAACAAAGAATGGGAAAGCAAGGTGCATTATGGGATACGATATTCATCCAACAGGCTGGGAGAAAAAAACAAAGAGGTAAATCTGACAGATCATTTAAATTATTGCTATGCCTTATTTATACTTTATTTGATTGCGAGTTAATTCACAGCCTAAAACTTTAAGATTTAAGTGAACGACCCGTATATCAACTCTTCTAAACCCACGAGGATCCATTCATACTTTTTTCATTTCTCCAGGGAGAGAGGGCCCAGCTGGAGACCCTGAGCGCTCTGGTCCCAGGCGATGTGCTCCAGTTCCAGATCAGAATAACTATTATTAAATATGGTCTGGAAGAAACAAGAGGCCACTGGAGCCACTGGTCTCAACCAGTGGCAGCAATGGTTCCCCAAAGCGCAGGTGTGAGTGGAAGACGCAAAAAAACTATTTGTGTACTGTACTGTACTGTACTGTACTGTGTGTACTGTACTGTACGTGTCCATAAGATTGAGATTAAGATAGAGAGCAAAAAGACAACAACATGATCTTTTGTGTAGGTAGTCGCATTAAAACATTACAGAACCGATTTGGAAATGGTTTTGGTCATTCTTTCTTCAGCGGACATTTCACTGGAGTGCTTCACATCTGACCTGCATAACATCACATGTCAATGGGACGAGAACGTCTATAAGGAAGACACCTACAAACTGTTCTACAGACTAGGTCCCAGGTACAATCAAATGCACAAGGGATTGAAACACTATGGTCCTACTACACTACAATCGTCTTTGCTATATTTGAAGCTTCACCACTTGGTTGACTGTTCTAACCTGTACGTCTTTATTAACAGTTTCTTGAATAGTAGGTCACCGGGTTGGACAGAGTGCTTGAAGAATTTGAACCTGAGCGATCAGTGCCGTTTCCATGGAGATGAGACCCAGGTGGTCCAGGTCAAACTTGGAGTGAGTGGCAGCCCAGCTCCCCTGGACAGAACCTTCTACTCAGATCCCTTCATCCTCAACGGCAGCTGTGAGTCTTCTTTCTTCAACACTTGTTTGCTCTAGAGTGGAAAAGCAACCCTTTTCAAAACAGAAAATAATGCACCAACAACACAACTGAACAGTAAATTGTTAGTTGTAAAAAAATAAATAAGTTATTACATCGATTTATATTGCTATATTGTTGATGATTGGGAATTGGGAATTTTTCTTGGTAAAAAAAATCAAATTGCAACCAAATTGGTATTGTGTAAATCATGGAGCATGTGCAAATGTGTGTCCTGTTATACTGAATATGCACGTTTCAGTCAAAACAGCCCCACCAGGGCACCTGAGGGCGAGAATGGATAGGGGTACGCTGTGCTTGTCATGGGTAGCCCCTCCCCAGGCCCTGTCTGCTCACCTGCTGTACCAGGTCCACTACCACACCCGAGAGGGCGGACCCTGGCTGGTGAGAGCTCACTTTAACGGTCCCCTATCATACCACCAGGTGTGAGTGTGATTAGCCGTTACAAGCCGTTTGAAAATCTGCCCTTCCCTGTGCCTTAGTGACATCACAAGTGGGCGTGTCCACCTAGATCTATGCTGCATAGATCAGTCTACCAGCCTCCCCAGTGGACCGTAGCGAATGTTGCTGATCTGTCCATCATACATCTAGACGGACACGCCCACTTGTGATGTCACTAAAACACAGGAAAAGGCCGATTTTGAAACGGCTTGTAATGGCTAATCACGCTAACACCTGGTGGTATGATAGGGGCCCTTTAAACATTTAGCTTTTCAAACTTTAAAGTATCGAAACTCACGCTTCTCAAATCCCATCTGTCCAGACGGTGTCGTCGAAAGGCCCGGACACACGGACATGTCTGGAGGGTTTAACAGGAAGTCAGTACAGCGTCCGGGTCAGAGCCAAGGCCGATGGAACTGTTTACTCCGGCCCATGGAGCGACTGGTCCCTCACGCGCTCGGGACCCATCCCAAGTGACATGGGTGGGCCTTGGCTTCAGAACTTACAGCAAATATATCTTGCGTGAAAATATTTTTGGTAGACTGTGGTCGCATCTGTCATTAAAGAGTTATAAACCGTTCATAAAATGAAACAACTTGACGAAGACAACTTTACCAGAATATTGGCTTGGATAAAATGTGGCAAACCAATAGAACTATATAACTATAATCCCAGTTGAATCAAATATAACTATATAACTATAGGTCTAGTTGAATCCCCTACTTCTAGAATGAATATGTCCCATTAATGGGTGACATTTCACCAATATTGCTTACACTACTGCTGCTCTTTTTCCTGTTACATATGACTGTTAGCATAACGATGCAGTGTAGTGCGGCCTACTTTGACAATAATCTCCATATCTAATTACTATGATCCATATCTATCATGTGCAGGGGCTATTCTCATCTCTTGTATCCCTCTCCTGATGCTGGTCCTGGCCATCGTCTGCGTTTCTTTGATTCCTCGGTATCTCAGGTAGGATCTGCAGCATGTGTATTTATCAGTTAGCAGTAGGCTAGCAAGTGTGGGCTTCCTGATTTCATTCATTTGTTGTAAATACAAAATCCATTGTAAGATGTTTTTAGTACTCAAGTCTATTCAATGCACCATTTCAGCATAATCAATGTTCATTATATATACTGTTTTGTGTGCAGGAAGTTTCAAAAAATACTGTGGCCACCGATTCCTAACCTGGATAAAGTGTTGCAGGGCTTTCTGGCAGAAATCAACGGGCCCACATGGGTAAGAGACTTTCCTATCTGTATCAGTGTACTAGTGTTTAAGTCCCACCAAGGGGTCTACTGAAATGTAACTTGTGAGCTCACCAAGGTCTCACAAGGCAACTGTGGAAATGATTTCTGCCCAACTTGCATCTGCTTCCACTCCTCTTTAACCCCATCATCACGAGCTTGCGGTACCAATCATTCGGCAGCCTGTTCACCTATCTCCTAGACGTACCATTAGAATGACTGGGCCATCCTTAAGGTGGGGTCCCTCCTAGGTCCAGAGTCCAAGGTGGTGGACCGCTATAGCAGATGTATCAGGCTTACCTCCTGGATCTTCTTGTGCTACAGGATCCTCCGTTCGCATCAAAGCAGTGCTTGGAGGAGAACCCTGCCTCCGTGGTGGAGATCATGACCACGGAGGACGCGGCGGCAGGGCTAGAGGAGCCGGCCCATGCGTCCGCCCCGCCCTGGACCCCAGATGGGTGCTTCTCCCTTGGGGAGCAGCTGGACTGGAACCCCGATGGGACCCTGGAGGTCAGCCAGGACTACGTGACCGGGAGCACTATGGCTGAAGTCCCCAGCCTTCAGAAAGGGAATGAGTACATCTACGAACATGTTGCTGAGTTCAGGGGACTCGACAATGGGCCAAAAGAGGCCCTTGTCTCCTCCACAGCTCCATGCACCAGCGGCATGGACCTTCTGAACCGCTCCTACCTGCTCACAGCAGAGCCCAGCAGAGACAGAGGGCTGGAGCCTGCTGGTGGCTCTGGAGGCTCAGACAAGCTGTACACCAACATGGACGGTCCAAAATATCACAGCAACGACACCATGGGGTAACATCCGGGCCCAGGTTGTTCTACCAAAACACAGCATGTGTCACAGTTACTTTCTATCAACTAAACACATTGGCTGGGGATGTATAAAGCAGTGTTCTCTATCTATTTAATATTTGCTAGCCTCTATTTACCATGGTTTTGACATCAATCATGATTTGGCTTTTTTTGTATTTATTAGTCTCTATTTACAATTTTTTACAGCAGATACATTATTTGGCTCACAATTTGGCAATAGAGCACTTTATGTTCTCAAAGTTTTGATAATTATAGTGTCATTATATTACTATATATTACTATTATCATAGTAATATACTTAGTATGTTCAATTTAGGAAAATGTATATGAAAAATGTATGTATTGTCAATGTCAATAATGCATAGTGAGTACTTGCTTGTGAAATAATTTTGAGAGAAAGCCGTTGAAGAGAAAGTGAGAAAGTGTCTTGGAACACTGCTCAAAACAATGTATAAAATGGCAAGGTAGAGATCAAGAATTTCGCAGTCCAATCCCACCCAATGCAAATGCCTTTAACCCATAGCCCATAAGATCATGAAATTAACTGAACACATTTCCCTGGTAGACTGGCCTAGATGTTCCAACCTCGTGCTAGTGGATTAATGCAAGTAATAAAGTCAGTTTCACTGGTAAATGTTTCTTCTGGAGGATTTAGACATGTTGATAGCCAAATATAAACTACAGCACAATATGCCTAAAAAACCCAACATCAAATAAGGTGTTTGACTATACATGTATACATGTTTGACTATAACATTGTACTGACATATTTCAATTCACGAGTCTCATCTTCAGACTAAAGCTTCTTATCCATGTCAATACAACATCAGCAATACAGCCATTGAGCTGCCAACACTCGTTATGACCGTACGTTTGTACATTCCCCATGATCGCTTTAGGGCGACCAGGCCATTCTGGGGATCCGCCTGGAAACATCTCCCTCCAGCCCAGGAGATAATTCCATGTTGGAATAGGAATGAGAACATAGGATGAGCATTCGAATCCCATAATATGGAGGGACAGCACCCCGTGGGGGTAAACTCATGTCATTACACTTGGCTGAACTGATCAAGTTATGAGAAACAAGTGCTGCGTGACCCAAGTAAATATTTACAATTTCTATCAGAGAGAAGAATTTTCCTGTAATGTTAAAGGCAAGGCAGGCCAACATTTTACTTCCCTTTTTCAAATGTGTCCAACACACAAATCCACCCATATGATTGACACCTGGGCTACATCGACACTGATTGACATCGAAAGGTTAGCCTCGGCGTAACTACCCAGCCAGACTATACGATGTGTATAAGAACAAGCATTTCTAGGACCCTAGGTTTTTTTTGTGTGTTTTTGCCTTTAAGACTATCAAAATTAGCTTCTCACACTTTTACTTTCTAAATTACGTTTGATTAATTGCTTATTTTAACAGGTTTGATAGTTAAGTGTAGGTTTTAGGTTAGACATGGTTAAAGGCATAATGTAACATTTCCACATTCAATTATTTCAAAGCGACCAGACCTATGTCATATGTTTCGTTGCTGTTTACGCGGCGTCTGGTGGGTTCAGACGGTAAAATGAGCAATGTGACAGTCTGGTAGTCCTTAGGCCTATGCAAACAATGTTTGCAAATATCAAATGGCCTTCAAATGGGTGACTAACCATGACCCTAGACGATGTGCTTTTGGTGGATAGGCCGAGATATCTGTCAATTGGCATTTGCCTGTCTTACCCAGTTCAAGGTGTTTAATTCAACATTCATAATTGTGTCTCCAGAAGGGGTGTTCGCTGGGTGAGCATTGGCTTCCTCTTAGCCACCTTCACTGACTTGCAGAGCTACAGCTCATCTTGTGAGGGGAATACACTTTTAATTTACAAGTTCCAATATGTCCAGAATAGTCGTCAGACTATGAGACTCGTCAGTGCGTTGAAGTGTCTCACACAAAGTCAGTAGGGGCTTGTGATGGCTCGCTGCATACTGGGTGTCCGGAGGACTCAGACGGTCAAACGAGAAATATAAAACAACAAAAAGTATTTTTTGTTGTTTTATCTGCATTTGTCATTTGTTTTTGCAACGCGTTGCGTGTCCCACACAAAGCCAATTGTGGCTCGCTGGGGTCAAACTAGCAATGTCACAGCCCAGTATTAATTGTAGGCCTATACAAATAATGTGTGCAAATATCGAACGTCCCTCTATTGTCCCTGTTGAACGGGTGCAGCTGCTAGTAATGCTTCCATTGCATACTTTATCTTTTAATTTGGTTGTACTTCCTACCTAGAGCCAGGGGGAGCCGATGCAATGTGATCTGTAGAGACAGACATCTGGACAAGGTACGAAGCAGTGGGGCCATAGTCATTTTTAAGTAGGCTAAGATAAACATCTGATATCTCTTTTACTCATGAGGACATTTTTAATTTACAAGGATTTCCAATATGTTCAGAATAGTCGTCAGAGACTCGTCAACAATGGGTTGACGAGTCTCACACAAAGTTAATAGCTGCTTGTGATGCTCGCTGCGTCCGGAGGCGTCAGACAGTCAAACAAATTCCTCATTTGTTGCTTTATTTTCTTATTTTGAATGGTGAAGTGTCGGATACTGACACAGTGTTAACTGACAAAAAATGACATATTTATAATATATTTTTTATAGAGTTGCTGTGCTGATGGAAACACACCCTAGACTATGGCTAGAGCGCGCTACTGGGCTCACCCACAGACAGATGGGATGGATCGAAGAGAGAAATACAGAGGAAGTTGTTGATGGGCTATTGCAGATCAAATATGATTCCCTTTTATACGCCTGTTTTCAAAGAAGATATTTTTTTGCTATATATAGGCCTACACTCGTGAAGGCAAACCCATCTCTGTCATGGTGTTCATTTTCCTTTGTGAAATAGTCAGAAGCAATCTATAAAAAAATGATACTCTTATTTGCCTTCCTTGGGAAGCTCTGGATTTGAACTGGACTTGTGAAATTAGTTCATCAAATTAGTTGGTGAAGGTTTCTCTATCGCTGGCTAGTCCATTGAGCTCTTACAGCCTTGCTAACTGGTTTTCCCCTTTACCTCAAACTAAAACAAGTTTGTTGTAATAGAGAGAGCCATGTTAACTTTTATTTTTGTTAAATTCACCTCATGTCTTTCACTGTTTCTTTCCTGCATATAACCCTAATCACTCTCATAGTTAGTGCTTGAGCGGTTGTTTTTTCAAACAAGAGCCTTACTTCATTATTACTTAATGCAAATCCAAGTTTATCTGACGCTCGTCCTCGACGCAGACGCTTCATTCCTAGCAGAAGGACCTAACGACTCTGCCAGTGAGTAGGCCTACTCTTCAAGACAGAGGACAAAACTATTTTAGGATTTTTTTGTATCGTTCTATAATGGTAGACACCTCATTTGGACATTTACTTATGGCTACATCTCAAATGATCTATTTGTTTTCACTTTTAATAGAATGTTAATACAAAGGAATGTATAGCTAGTAGCTAGTATTATGTATTGTCTAAGCATGTTGTTTCTCCAGAACCATGGGGTCCAGTCATCTCATCTGCATTTTCATTGGTAGGTATTCCACACAGCACTACAGTATTTATCATTATCACGTTCATTATATTGAATTTATAAAAATGTACCTGCCATAACTTTTGACAGTTGACCTCCTATGTTTTTGTGATCGTGGGCATGTGTAAGATCCTACCACGAATAGTTAGAATATTTTATAGGTACAATAGTTGCAGGATATATGCTCATAAATATTAGCTGAAATATTATTTTATTAAGTAAATAGTATTTGGTCATCACCAGGTGTTGTGGTCCTCCTGCGGAAGTCACCTGGATGTTCAGGTATTTCTATGTTCCACATTTAGGGGTCGATGACAAGTTATCCAACAGGCAAGTATTTTGTTTTGAACACTCGAATGCTCCTTGACAAACTATTCTGTGGTTTCACTCTCCATTAAGCTGCATCCCGCATTAACGTGGCGTTGAGCGGCACAGCTTTTCAGTCTTCAACCCACTCGGACCGGTGGAAGGCTGAACGTGCCATCGATGGGAACAGCGACCATCAGTGGGATCACTACACCTGCAGCTCTACCATGGAACAGGCTAACACATGGTGGCGGCTGGAGCTGCCTGGTGTGTACCGGGTGTCAGAGATCCAGGTCACTAATAGGAATGACTTTAGGGATTGGCTCAACGGCGTGGAAATACTCATCGGGAATTCACTGGCGAACAACGGCAACGACAATCCAAGGTGAATCACTGGTGTTACCTCCCCTACTTCCACTCAATACTGGTCGACTCCAAGACAAATGTTCTGGGTTTGATCCCTAATGACCTCGACCTGCTTTTAAGTGTCTTTGGATAAAAGTGAAAATTGCTAAATGTAAATGACTAAATTAATAAATTACTACATAGAATATTCAAATAAGGGAACACAACCAGTGCTCTGCCCAAGTACAGCTGGACACACACCAGTAACCGGAATCTGGTCTCTGATACCTACCTTCACCAGACTACTGTATCTTCTCTGTGTCTCTTTTCTTCAGGTGTGCCATCATCAACGATAACCCAGACTGCTGGACCCAGACTGTCAAGTGTTGGGGGATGGAGGGAAGGTTCATCAACTTCTATAAGTCCTCTGATGTAGCAGAGGCTTTGACGTTGTGTGAGGTCAAAGTGTACGGAGGTAGGAACCCAGTCCATCATCACATGATCATCGAAGGGGGATGGGTGTACCAGGACAACTGTTGGTCAACCATCATTGGTCAAAATGTAGATGCTGCTGGTCCTTATAGCTCAACTGGTAGAGCATGGCATTAACACTACCAGGTTTAGGGGTTTGGTTCCCACTCAGGACTACCTATTATAACAATGTAGGCACCGACAGTATTGTAAGACGCTTTGGGTAAAAGCATCCACCAAAGCACAATCTACATACAGTGTTTTAACCAGTGGTACACGAGGGTACTGCAGGTGGTATGTGGGATTCACTTTTGTACTAGTACAAAAATAGAAAAAGAATATAGATAATTTAAAATAAATTATAAATATTCAGTAAATAAGTATTATGGTTTGTTAGTTAAAAAGGTCTCGCTTTGTGCAGTCACTTGTAAGGGCTTCAATTGATTTTGGTTGAATTGGACAATTGAATTGGTTTTGTGTTGATTTGTGTTTTCTGAATAAACCCAAAGGGAATTTAAGCAGCGTTGCTGACTTCTTCTTTCCACTGTTTCCCGCTGGCCAAGACCTTCTTGGCCATGTGTCACACTTTTGGGACACATGGCCGGTGTCACACTGTTTCATGCTCATAGTCACCATCTTAATCTATTGAATCGTGTCCTGGGCATGATTTCGTGCTACACAGAAAGATTTAAATCCATGCATTTTGAATGGGAGCGGTTCTCTCAGCGAGAATCTCCGGAAAGAGTCACGTGCGATATCGGCGCATCCAGGCCATAAACCTCGCCCACTTCCACTTATTTGATCCGAATACAGCCTATAACCTTATACATACATCTAGTCTAACTGTATATAAATATCAGCGTTTATTCATGATCAGCCCAGTAGGTAAATAAATAGATAAATAATAATTTATGAGCACGATGAGCACGAAAAAGCATGTTAACGGGTTGACACCTAAAGTCAAAGGTTGGACACCACTGATCTACATGACTGTTCTGTACTTTTATATTTCAGAATTAAATAACAAAGTATTGGTTTTATGTATGGTCTAAGACACCTCATAGCCCTTCACATCAATTGAGTTCAAGTGTGCTGAGATCAGACTATGACCGTTCCTTTTTTGAGAGAAAGAACTGCCAACTGTCTGAAGGTGTTGCTTTGCGCTTAAAATGCATGATTGGTGATTAATTAACTGCCGCTCATGATGCTTTCCGAAATTAAAAAGTGTCGGCTAAGTGTCTTAATAGTAAAGTAGTGTATAGGGATTAGGTGTGTTGCTCAGATACTAGAGAGGTAGACTTAGAGTGCTGAGAGTAGAACTCCCTCAACACCACGCTGTCATTTGTTTCCCCAGAGCCTGCTGCACCCTCCATGAGCATTCAGGAGATGGGGAGGAACATCACACTGGTGGGGTCGCGGCTGTGCTGGTCAGACGCCCTGCTCTACTGCAGAGACTCTCACTGGGACCTGCTGAGCCTCATGGGCCCAGAAGACCAGGAGATGATTGATGAGCTGGTGGCTCGCGCCACCATCCCACTAACCAGCCACCTCCGGGTGGGCCTGCGCAGGTACTGGCCAGGCCTTGGTGTCTGTCAGGCAATCAAGTCTGTCCTTATGATCACTGTCCGTCCATCACTTTGTCTTATGAAATACCATGAAAATAACAAGCTAAATATTTGGCCACATTATTCTTCCTTCCACCAGGTAACTCTTCACCTCTTTCAATGTTGGTAGGTCCCTCTCAGGAACTCCTGGTTTTGGATGTCCGGTGACCCGATGGACTTCACCCAATGGGACGAAGGCTCACACCATTCCAGCCCCTGTGGGGGCGTGTCCAGCATGGAACCTTCCACATGGAGGCAACGCTCTTGTGGAGAACATCTTAACTTCATCTGTTTTACAGGTTG
>OMKX01054255.1:0-12669 GCA_900302425.1 Brosme brosme
CTGGCTGGGCAGCAGGTACTTCTTATCCGAGCACGGCCCGCACACCACGAAGCCGCACTTCCTGCAGTGGTGGCGGCGACTGACGGGCGTGAACTTGACCTTGAGGCAGCGCATGCACACCGTGGCCTCCGAGTCGGGCACCCAGACCGCGGCGTGCTCCCCGGTCGGCGACTTGCCGCTCTTGGTGAGCAGGTCGGCCACGCACTTGGCGATGTGATTCATCCACTCGGACTTCTCCGTGGCGGTGGCGGCGTACACGGCGAACGACTTGGTGGGGGTCTTGATGAGCCAGCCGTTGCGCAGGTCGCCCTCGTCCGGCACCGTGTCGATGGTGACGCTCTCCAGCGGGATGATGTGCTGCTTGTTGTACTTCTTCTTCTGGATGACGATGTTGCCGTACACCAGGATGTCGTTGAAGAGGAAGAACTGCCGTGCCTTGGGTCTCTTGCGGCACAGCTTGGTGAGGACGCCCTCGCCGATCAGCACGCGCCCGGGGATGGTCAGGGGCTGGCCGGCCGCACCGAAGCAGCCCTCCACCACGCCGATCCGCTTGGAGTTGGCCTCACTGTTGGCAAGCCGGTCCACCATGGTAACCTCGCCTGGTGGAGGGACGGAGGGGGAAAGGGAGAGAGGGAGAGAGGGAGAGAGGGAGAGGAGAGAGAGAGAGAGATTAGCTTTCTCAGCTGAAAAATCCATGAGGCTGCTGCTGTAAACAACCACCACACTGAAAACCTTGCTTCAGCTTCACAGGGGGCATTTCAACGCTCAACACATTTATAACCAACAGCAATTTCAATTGCAATTCAGCAGTTTAATACTGCCCCTCTCTTTCCCTAGTATCCACTGGATTTCCTGTTGTTGTGCTGTTGCTTTAACCTCCTGGAAGTAGTGCTGGGTGATGTGCCCTAAAAATGTAGTCTCGATTTTTTCAGACTAGCGGAGAATTTTCAAGCTAAACCTAGATTTTTTTCTGTTTTTCTATAAACAAACTAAAAAGACCAAAATATATGGTCCATCATTTGCAGCATCTTATTGAACCCCTTTTTCTACTGTATAATATACTGGACCATATTCTTTGTGATGGAAAGGCATCTGTGATCGCCTGCCACCGGGGCCCTTTCTTGTAATAAGGGTTGACTGTTGAAAATGCTGATGCCAAGGTTACCTGCCTTTTTGCAGGATTGAGCTGGCATCTGCATCTCTTGGCACCTGCGACACACACCTGCATGTGTCTGTCGCAGGTGCTGGAATAAATTTGTTGTGTTCCCCATAAATGTGGTAATGTCTTAAATGATTGTCAACCTATGTAATAGTAATAGTAATAACCTAGTAATCTATGCCATTTTATCACCGTTACTGAAATAAGACCCTAATTTAGTGAAAACAAGTAAAATTCAATGTTTTTGCCAGTCCCCCCAAAACCCTATGTGAACGTTATGTCTCGAACGCATGTAATGGTGTTTTTGTGACGCCAAAGTGCGTCGACCAAGGGACAGCGGAGGTGAGGTGTGTGTGAACGTGTAGTGCTTGGTCTGGTATAAAAAGCCAAACAGTACAATTTATGTTGATTGGTGTAAAATGATTTTTTTAACACGTTAACACGCTTTCTACGTACAGACAACACGTTGTTTGAGTGTTGACAATGCGCAGACAACGTGTTGTCAATGTTTACATTTTTTCGTGTTTTTTAACCGTTTAGCTTTCCGCAGTCTGGGCAGCAGTTTTACCTGGTGTCCGAGAGAGGGTTAAGCTTCTCAGACACTTACAGTATAACGCCGCGGTGTGTGTGATGTGCGGATGTGTGTGATGTGCGGATATGTGGAGCTCGTTATGGACAGCCCTTGATTTTGATGGGAGAGTTAGGCTTCCCGGACAACTCCAGTATAACACTACGGTGTGTGTGGATGTGTGGAGGTCATTCTGAGCAGCGATTTATTTTGATGTCCGCGGCCGAGTGAGGGTTAAGCTTCTCAGTATAACGCCACGGTGTGTGGTGCCTTTCATATACAACGTTCATTATTAACCTCATACACAACGACGTTACTAAAAACATATCACAAAGTTGCCTTGGGTCGTAAGACGCACCCTCCTTCCCAAAACGAATGTATTAAATAGTGTTTGAATCCTGTAACAGCGGGTTCACTTGCTCTTTCACAGCCAACGTAGTAAAGTAAAATTGGAAGTGAATCATTAAACCGAGAAAATCACCAAGCCCTAGCTGGAGGTATATAAATATGCAGTCATTAATCCTCTGGTTTTCTTTCTGTTCTGTCATAGGGAGCCAGTGATGCCGTTGTTTGCAAAGGTGCTCTTTGAATTAAGTTAACCTTGAAATTAACAATTGAATATTGGATCAATTACTTTTTTTTTTAAATAAAATAAGAGATAAAACATTTAGACATTACAAAATGTCCACACGGTCCTGTGCGGGAAATTGTGTTCTTCCAATTGTAGGTAACTAATGCGGACCAGTCAGTTAATATTCAGAAACAAGATGAATGAGCTGAAGGAGGGCAAACAGATGGATGCATTCGGCCCTGATTAAACTTTTGATGAATGTTAATGGATGCTGATAGAACCGCAATATGCAGCCAAATGTTTGAATGAAGGGACGAAACACTCATTAACTAAACTTCACATGAATGGAAATGGAAGGCCATCTGTCCAGTAAACATGCCAAAGGTCACAGAGGTTGTGTGGACGAAGGCTGATAAGTCATTACCATGTAGTGCCACTAACTTCTTCATTTGGTGGCACCCTAACAAATTTGGTCGCACCTTTTTATTAGAAGTGAAAATGTCCTTTGTCACGTACCATCCATCTGCATTTATTAATTTGAACAGATTCACTCACTTTCGACATCTTTCTGCTCACAAACCAACTCTTCGCGCCCCCCCTCCTATATGAAATACCTACAAAAAATAATAGGCTGCTTATTGGGTCAGATACTCTAATACAATCTTTTAATTTTCTTGCGATCTGTCATCCAGAATAGTGCATTTCTTTGCATGCTCTTGAATAGCACTAGTGCTGCGGTGCACTTTCATTGAAACTTTGCACAATGTACAAAACACTTTTTCATTTTATGATCAAAGCAGTGTGTCTTCATTGAAACTTAAGTGGGTCGTGTTTCCAACAGAGCACTCACACCGGCGCCGCAATACAGCCACGCTATAACTTCCAGGACTGAAGAAAACCTTGGTAGTTGGCGCGCCATCCGTTACCACTCATTTTAAATCGAATCTTCCGACGTTGTCCTTCCACTGCGCGACGGTGCAGGACGAGGCACTCGGTGGATCGCTTGGTGTGCGACCCGCTTTACATTGATGCTCTGCCAAAACAGAGTCGGACTCGGACCAAGAGTGGATCCCAAAGCCAGTGACTTCCTCCACACAGTGTTATTCCAATAAAACATTTGTTTTAACCAATTAGACCGTTTCGGCGAGACAACCCTATTTGAAAGCGTTACAGAGAGAACCCAGTTTAAAAAATATATATACTGGCACCGATGCAACCTTGGAAAATATGACCTCACATCCACATGATAAATGGTCGTTAATACGTTTTATCCCTGTAAATACGTTTCATCCCTGTAGGTCATATTCAACATCCATATAAAATGTCAATGAGCCATATAAAGTGAGCCCTAAATGTGTCTTGTTTCTGAGAGCTTAAAATGGGTGTGTATTCACATCTCTGATTGACAGAGCAGTATGACAGGGGTGCGTGCAGGGGTCTGCTTTACCAATGACAGAATCAAAACAGTCGTAAGTTGTAGCCCTGTGCGCCATCCAGCTTTGTCAGCTATGTGAAGAGAAAACAAAGCATGTATGTGACTATTATGTGGGATGGTTTCAGCTGGATGCTAGTTCAGTGTTTATGCCAATTCTGCCTAATGCTAGTTCTAGATGTATTAGTTCTGAATGTATGCTAGTTCTGGATAATGCTAGCTCTAGATGTATTAGTTCTGGCTGTATGCTAGTTCTGGATAATGGTAGTTCTAGATGTATTAGTTTTGGTGCATGCTAGTTCTGGAAATTGCTAGTTCTAGCAGTAATCTAACTCTGGTAGTATTCTAGTTCTGGCTGAATGCTAACAGACTTATGCTTTCTGATAGCTCTTTGGTTTCAGAGCAACAAACTGGAAATTGGAAGAACAAAAAAAGGATGTGCTATACAGGCAACGGTATTGTTAGCTTATATAGCCCTGGTTTACCTACAATACATTTCATTTCGCTGGGGGCCATACAACCATATGGAATTCTTATTAGTTGTTCAATAGTCCACACTCTTGGCTTCGCAGACCGTTGTGAAATATGACACAAAATAGACTCCCTAACCACAGGTATTCCTAACCTGCTCTTACTTTCCAGAGAATTGAGACACATTAAATATTTAGAACTAGGTGCACATTTTCTGTCCAGTCTTGGGTATTTTCTTTCCAGTAGGCTTAAAGCAAACGGGCCACTAAATCACACGTGTACAAAGACAGCGTCGGCTGAATCAGCACCATACACTGACAGCAGATGCATAACCTTTATGACAGAAACAAACTGCATGGTGCCTCTACTAGCCTAATCTGTTGTTGTGAATGATACTGATATTAGATCAATTTCTCTTAGGACAGCAATAATGTTGTACTGTTTCTGCCCACTCAACAGCTGGTTAACAGCTAGCGCTCCCTTAAAAGGTTATGGTTAGCTCTTATCTCATCTCATGCCTTCCCCACTGGTTTCTATAGTGGTTTGCCCTTCTCAGTGTGCTGGTGTAAGGTAAGAGGGTGTCGTCTTATTACAGCTGAATGAGGGCCTTTGAACTTATCAGACTGAAATTATTATAAAGATTAAGCTGAAAGATTTTTGTAGTGTTCAAGCTGCCAGACAGTTGTTGGTAAATATGGTTGGTTATAATACATTAAAGCATATCTTAAAGTATTCTTAAGTACTGACATACAGTAAGACCATTACAATTATCCTTATTGTTCATAGCCTGTTGGTTATCCTCTGCTTGATCTCATCTGTGACCCAGATGCCAGCATAGGGGGCTCTTTTTGGGAGGGGTTGCCTGGAGTGTTTGACTGCACACCAGCGGGGGCTCAAAGTTCCTTATGATGAAGACGGTAAGGACTGCTGCATGCTACGTGGAGAGCCCAGAGCAGCTGGTGGCCAGCGGAAGGAGTTGGAGAACTACAACCAGGCTGTCAGGCTGCCAGGGGCCGGGGGGGTGGGGTGGATGTCAGAGCAGAGAGATGCTCACATGCATGATAACACACACATAGAGAACTCAAGCACCCACACAAACTGCTTTTAAATTCACCCCGTGCAGGCCCCCAGAGATGCACCAAGTCATATGGGGACTTGATCTGCTGGTAGGATCCTAACACAGTGGTTTTCAATCACCTACCAGGCTGTGGACCATTGGCTACCGGGCCACATATTTTAATTCCATCAAATTTAAACATGTTCTACAATCATTTTTACCGTTTATTTGTATTGTACCCAACCAAATGTAACTGTAGCACCATGAGCAACTGGGTGTCATTAAACCTGCCATAGTTGCTCAAAAGTTTGCATTGGGCGCCCTGAGTCACCGAATGCCTGTTCCTATGCAGTTTATCCCAACATCTATATTTGGTCATGACCTAATATGGATCAGAGATCTGGGGAAGTGATATACACTCTTCGTTGTGGTGGAGGCATTAAACAAAACTAAGGCAACAATGGCAAAGAAAATGAACACAATAATTGAATGTGTGATGTATGCCATGTGTGCGGTCAAATCAATCCAGTAGCCCTAGATGATATGAATGAATAATGTGCCATCTGGATCATCTAATGGAATTTGACATAGAAGCATCATGAAATACTTTATGCCAAAGAATTTAAAAGCAACCCAATCAATGCTCATTACATTGTCACATATGATCCCCTTTCACTTTAAATGCAGTAAAATTGCCGGGTTCAGTTTTCTGGTAAAATGTAGCCATTTCTGCCTTTACACAAGACACTCCTTTCTGCCTTTTGAGCAGAATATTTGTCACAAATATGAACGTTACCGGTAATGTTACATTTTATACAGGGAAATTGGCAAACCAGATTTGTCGGCATATCGATACCTGGTTCCATTCAGACATCACCCCTATGCCGTTGATATGTGTTGATATGTGAAAGGGACTATGGTCGTGTAAGATATATAAATACAATGATTTGGATAACCTTGTTGGCATTTTTCTCATTTAAGAAAAAATCTTGTGATGATAAATTATGCCAATGACAACCAATAAACAATCCTATTGAATTATAAGACAGTGTGAGGAGAGCAACACCAGTGAGCCAGTTTGAGCAAAAACTGGTAGCTGGTAGTAATATGGGGAATCAAACCATGTAAGCGGAACCAGAGTCCGATTCGGAGAGGCTTGACGCTGCCAGCACAATAAACACTTCATAACCTTTCAAAAAGGTTGGGAACCAGCCATGTGTGGCTCTGTATTCACTACACAACATGTGAATGATCTGCTTTCATTCAGATTGAGTGCAGAATGAGACTAATATAAAAAGGTGGGTGGTTTGAAATGGCATAAATCAACCGAGCCGCTCATAGAACGAAATGCCTGCCACCAGCTGGTTACGTAAAGAAAGAAATCTACAAAATAAAGAAATCAACTGCCAAACAGTACCTTGAACAAATGAGAAAGGTTAAGTGCCTTGGTTTGAATAGTTACTAGATTAAAAAAAGACCTGCAATAGCCCGATTAGGGGTTTGTTGTGCTATCACACAGCAAAGAAAATAGGGCACTGGTATCGGAAAACAGCCCTGAAGCGAAAAAACAAGGCACAAAGCACAAAACAGTGGAATAAACTTGGACATAAAAGATCAGTTCTGTCAGGGTCTGTAATTAAATATTATTTTTCTCCACCAGCCACTGTGATAGCTAAATGTGAAACCCCACCTGTCGCTAAGAAAGTTCACCATGAAAACATGGGAAAAATAGCCCGTAGCTGTATTTGCTGATGAACAACTGCAGCATCTAATAATGAAGTTTACTTAAGGGCAAACATGTGGCATTGATATATCTAGCAGGTAACAGATAAATAAATAAATAAATACAAATAAATCAGCTGTATTTTGGTGGGTGGCAGAGGTTTGTACTCTTAACCTCAGCAATCATATATCAAGTAGACTAAATGGCCATAACATGTATAGAAGAGACACATCCAGAGTAAAGGAAAAACACACCCTATTTCTAAATGGTATCAGCCTCTGTGAGTCTTTTGGTGAAAAGTAATCCAGTCAGGCCGTGAAGATGTATGAACCTTGCTTTGATAAATACACATCGAAATGAAATTTATTTTAGCAAGTGATATTCCAGCCGAGAGCACTTATTTCTGAAAAGTTAAGTCAAGTTACCCAACCCCTTTCTAAATACATCTCTGTGATCTACCTTTGGCAGAAAAGAGGAGATCATCATTTAGAAAATGGTACACTGGTAGCCATTTAGGAGACCAAAGTTGTCTACTGTAGGCCACTACAATCTGCCCAGGACAACCACAGTATCCCATAGTGACTAGCCATTTAGCCCAGACAACCCATCCTCTACAGGTGGCCGCTGGGAGCTGCCTAGTGCAATTATCTCCTCCAACAGGGACTTTGGCCAGTAAAAAGTGGGGATTCACCAATAACACAAGTCCTATGTTTGTTGTGTCGGCCACTACCCTACTTCATACGGATCTGAAATGAAATGTGTGGATTAAGACTTTGACTGTTAACTCTAAGGTTAATAAAACATAGCACATAGACTAATACATTTTTCATACATTTGAGATACCAGACATGCTTCTGTCTCAGAAAAGCAGAAAAGTACACAAAATCAATAACTGACATATAAGATATCCTTGATATAAGGGATATGAATAACGTTCATGGTCGAATAACCCGTGATTATGGTACGGGGGTATGAACGAATAATCGATTATTTGATGTGTTCCGACATTCAGAAAGGCAGCCATGGCTCATCGGCAAGAAATCACTCAATATCTAAAACGCAAAAACACTTGGACAGTGAAAAAATGTAGTCTACTAATGTAGAAAAAGAAGCTTGGGGTGATTTAGAAATGGTGTCATCACATAGTTTGTCCAGCAGAACAAGCTCCCAAATCCATTGTTTGCAATACTCTCAGCCTGTTCTGCAGAACATGTAGCATGTACTACATGTTTTGATACCCCTAATTATAAAGATCAATTTATTAGTGAGGGGCACACAGAGGCGATGGAGCTAGACACAGTAGGCCTGGGATGGGGAAAAACGTACGTCCACCATCTGTTCATTTACTGTTCCAGTGTGACATGTTGCTGGCAGTTGGATTTTGTTTGAGGGTGCAAAGAATGTTATTATCCATAGGAGGAATCACTCTTCCTCTCTGAGGATGTTGTAGGCATGACTGCTGCTCCACCCCTAGGATACCACAATATATATATCGTATAACGGATAATCCATATCTGTAATTGTTTACTCCCTAATATAGGTATCGGCATCGGCCCCTAAAATCCAATATCGGTCGGGCTCTAGAACCAACATTAGTACCGTCCGTTAATTACTGTCCATTTGAATGGGGAAAAAATGTTAATAGTCCAAATATAAAAAAATTGCTTTGACCCTCGGGAACAAATAATCAAATAATCGATTATTCTGCCCCATCCCCACTGGATGTAATTTTATTTTATTGAGTAAATTCTCTAATGTGTATGAATAAGCCTGACTAATACCTTCAAGGACCCCTGGAGATTACATGTATAAATCTTACAAATAGAGCACATCATTTTACCATTGTCAAATTCCAGCCATGGATATTCTGTGCCAGTTAGCCTGAAATCTTTCTTTGTTCTGCTTAGTCACCTGAGGGTTGATTGTGTTAGCATTGACATCACTGGCACTGCCATTTGGCACTGGCACTGGTACTTTCGGGTTCCAGTGTTTGTTTTCGAGCAGGTTCCACTTCAGGTGATATCACGTTATATTTACGTTTTAGACAGCAGTCCATGTCTGCATGTCTTCAAGTTCACATAGGTGAAACCAGTCTGCACAGGGTTTCCCACAATATAAAGTTTAGTGGAGGGGGAAATGCTTCTGAAGAGATTCAAGCAGTGGCGTAGGGATGGACCCTAAAATTGTAATAGTCGAATCGTCGTTCAGAGTAGACTCAAATTCTCGCAGTCAAACAATCGTGGGTTATAAAATGTATTATAATCATGTGCATTATAAAAGGACATGACAGACATCCTCTAACCAATCAGAGAAGAGATGCCCTGAAGGTCTAATATCTAAATTGCATGATACAGCACAGTCAACTATGAACAGATATTCTTACATTTCACGCACTAATACCTGACGGAGGACATTGCCATTTCGAGCAAAATGCACTCAAATGATGGCTTTAACTAAAGCTGCTGATAGGGTCTATCACTAGTCTATAGACAGCTGTGGGAAAGCCTTCTGCATATGCTAGCGAAAGATGCTGCAACAGCAGAGGGGGGCTGGTAGCCTTGTAGAGAGGGAGAGAGAGCGCACAAGGTTTGTTCCAGGAGGGCAGTTGGTCCCGCATTCCGCACAGGTGCAAGTGTTCTGGCCAGTTGGCGTTGGCTGAACATTGTTAGACATCACTCTAAATGTGTGCGGGAATTTCCCTCATTATACGTGCTAGATTTGCGGAAATCAATAAAATTATGCGCAATGTCCGCAATGAAATTCAGGCCCTGTTTCATTTTGCATCCAGTCACGATAAACAGGGTTTCCTATACGTATGTGATTGAGTAATGGTTCACCCTGTATAACCTTTATGATTTTCATCCATAGCCCTAATTCACTCGAGGCTATCCTGTGCATGCTACAATACACTGGAGGACACAGACCAGCACCCTGCATGTCAACATAGACGATTACACAGAGCTAACACATGCTCAGCTACTGATAAAGGAAGATAAACGGGTTGTCGGATGTGCCAGCATAATTCCCAAAATAGTAACCTGCCTCGTGAATAATGATGTATGCTATTTAAGACTGGGTGTTGGACACCATGACTCCAATGAAATAGGCTATCAAAAAGGTCAACCTATTCCCTGGGTACATCAAAAAATGCACAAGTCACTATTCACACTAATGAGAATGATCCATGACATTCACTTTTGCCTTTATTATGCAAGAAATAATGAGCGTTTATTTGCTTTTGAAACTTGAAAATAGCCTTTCTAAATAAGACAGTCTGAAACTGACTTTAGAGAAGTGGGGTTGGGATTGGCCTGTAGTAGTTAACTTCAACATATGAATGGCCACTACATTTTTCCCCATTAATACAGTAAGCACCATATCTGTTCCACACATATAACGACCCAAATATTTACAGACCAATAGTGGCATGAAGACTTTAGCATGATATAGAAGTGGGGTTGGCATTGGTGTGACGGTGTCTCGTTCGAATTTTGTGGAAGTAAATGTTTTTTGTTTTGTTTTTGTAGGCTTCATTTCTAAATCTCTGCAGCCCGGTGGCCAATGCTCCACGGTGGTTGAGAACCCCTGCTTTAAACTACACAATAGGGCTGTGCAATTAATCGAATTTTGATCACGATTTCGATTCTTGGGTCAAACGATCTCCAAATTAATAAAATCGAGTTGGAACGATTCTTTTGGAATTTTCCGTTGTCTATGAGGTTTTGTGAAAGAGACGCGCATGCGCAATTCAGTCCCTCCCCCAGAGCATTCAACGGGCCCTGCGAGCTGTGTGTGTGTGGTGACCTTATTCAGAAAAAAGCGCGAGCGAGATGGCAGAGGGAGGACAGCCGCGTCTACTCGATAAAAAGGGTAAAACAAGTTCTCTAATATGGCAACCAGGGTTGCCAGATTGGGAGGTTTACTGCCCAATTGGGCGGTTTTGCGATGTATTTTGCGGTCAAAAATGGGTTTGGGCGGGTGGAAGAAAAAGAATCGTTTGAAGAATCGTGATTTCAATCTTGACCAAAAAAATCGTGATTCTCATTTTTTCCAAAATCGAGCAGCCCTACTACACAATTAATCAGACATGTATTTGGATCGAGACTAATATTGGGAGAATATGACAGGTAATAATATCATCGCAATTCAACTTCTTTGACAAGTAAATACACAAAAGAATCAGCAACATTGATTGAACTATTTTGGACTTCTCTGAAAGTCACGTACCACTGGTCCAAACAAAATATTTTTCTCGCCAGGTGTCATTTGCTCATTAGTTAAAGATGTGTCAACATTTAGTGAAGTACATAAAGTAACCAGGGTGTGCAGGATAGGCAATATCAGCCAACATTATAATGTTGTGTATCCCTGACAGAAAAGTAAGAAAAACGACATAGACCAGCATTAACCTCAACTGTCCTAACAAGGTCGGCTTTCCCCATTATGTGTGTATTGTCAGACTACTGTAAATTCAGTATCGCTCCTGAATTGACAGTAGATCAAGATGAGCATCCCCATTACAACATTGGACAAATCGCCATATGTCCAGCAACAAAGCAGTTGAAACTACTCAATCTACTCAAAGAAGGTCACATACTTGAAACAGGTCTCTAAAACACATACCGCATAATCACACACCTTACCAAGATACAATCAAAGCATGTAGGAGGGGGAAAACCACACTGCCTGTTTGGGTAAAGGCATGAGGTACTAATCACTGCAATAATCTCAGTAATAACAGGCTGAGGTCTCCATGAATGATACTTAACACTATGTCATGTCGGAGACCACAGGGCAGGTTGCCTACTTCAATGGAAAGTTGAGGAGTGACAGTATTATGGTGCTGAAACAAACTGAAGGCTGATGTTGGTGCTGAAACAAACTGAAGGCTGATGGTAAGCATTGAGGTCCAAGCTAATGAAGGCTAGTAAGTTTCACTTGGCTTCACTTGAAAACCATGGTAGAGCAGGAAGCTTGGGAATATGAAGCAAAAGAAAGAGAAAAGCCCCTAGAATTCATCTAGATTTGAGCGCTTCTGCAATCATACTTTAGAAATGATTCTAAAGTCTTAATTTGTGAGGCTACTGGACTGCAGACCTAATGCTCAATTCTGCTGAGTGAGAGTGTAACTTCCCTTTGGAAAAACTACCCAACACAAGGGGAGGCTAATTTTAACTTTGAACCGTCACAGCAGCTAACAAAAAGAAAACAAATGGTAATTTGGTCCCACCCTGCTGACATCAGTAAATTCCCAGGTTAAACGCTGACCAACAGCATGTGTCGAGACATCTTTAAACATTCCTTTCTTTTCTTTTAAAAGGCATACTGAACTACTGTTTCTACTAGAGACGAAAAGACACATTAAAAAAAAGTTGAAAAAACTAAAACGGGAACGGTGTATAGGCAATATCAGCAGCAGTATACATAACCATAGGCAGATTCCCAACACTATTTACAGTTATACACAAGGCTAGTAGTTAATAAACAAATGTTTTCTAATAGGTTGTACCAAGTGATTCTGCAAAGCTGTATTTTCATTAATTGAATGTATTTGATGAGTTTATATTGTTACTAAAATTAAAACTCATGAGTAACACTGTTTAAAAGGTATGTTCCCAGAGGAAAATTAGTATTTAGTGTGGAGCCTGACCGATATATCGATCAGCTGATTTTATCACAGATATATCT
>OMKX01054256.1:0-11857 GCA_900302425.1 Brosme brosme
ACACACAATATAGCCTCCATCAAGTCTATCTGCGGCTGCGCCTGGACTCGCGTAACAACGATAAATGACCAACATATTCACAAATGTGGGTAATGAACCTTTACACCCCTTCTGATATAAATCATTTCGGCATGAACATAGTTATTTAAACATTTGGACGAACAAGTCATTACGAATATATATTTTTAAGAGCAACGACATTTACCTTTAGTGAATGGCGTCCATTATGGAAAAAACCATTTGAAAGCGAGGGGTACTGCAATGTAACCGAGACAAACTTGCGATCGGTACTCTTATAATATACCCTCTTATGAATTATATTTGCTAAAAATATATCTGAAACTCGATCTAATGATGCATCCTATTGTGGTGCTGCATAAAAAACTTCAAACATAAAAAGGTTTAATTCCAAACCCATTGGTGAAATGGTATCCTCAGTAGAGACCATTATACGTGTTCTGCTGTTATTTAAATGAATGAATCCCTATATCACAATGTATTCGTTTTTCTCTATATTATTATAAGTTTATATCAATTAGATCTTCGTTATAATCATGCGTATGGTTGTCAGTATGTTTTATTAAACGTGAAGCAGATATCTACATCCTACAACGCAATGGACGCGTCTCGAGTAGTGTTCGTTTTGTTGACGATGTAAGCGAAAGAGGTGGGGCTATAAAATGTTTCAAAGTTAACCGCCTCCAACAATTGTGTTAAAACGAGCGTTGACACAAATCAAGCGCGTCCTATTTTTTTACTTGCAAAATGTAAGATGTACGGAAGAGGAGTCCCAGGCGTGGCAGAATAACTTCCGCCTTTTACAGCACAGAAATGGTAAGACTAGTACAATAATAATAGTGTAACAATAATGTTATTATTCCAGCTATAGATCAATCTTAACATTTATTTTGCATCAAATGTCAAGTGAGCTATTTAAAATTGCTAATACACCATGTTATTTGGATTGTTTCACAAATACAGGCTTAACGCTTTACATCCTCAAAAGAGCTTACCACAGCTGTCGTATAGTGTCGTATACTGTCATATAGTGTTAAAGTTGTTCTGTGTTCTCGTCGTTTTGTATTGATTTAAGAATATCGGGTCGATTGTGAAGCTCGGCAAATTCAGATAAAGGATGCTATGCTTCAGTTGCATGCATTTGCCATTTTTTGTTTTACTGTTGACTATTTTACTAGTGGTGATTTAGTAGAAGCGTTTATCCAAAGTGACTTACAGTGAATTGAGATAGGCCATGCCATTAAAGAGCAGATAGGGGGTTAGGCATCTTCACATCAAATGTGTAACTTTACTTTAAAGGCGTTCAATCTGTACCGTTCAGTACTGGTGTTAATCAAATGTTCTCCTCAGACAGCAACACTGCGCCCCTACTTGAACGCCGTGAGGGCAACCTTGCAGGCGGCCCTCTGTCTTGAAAACTTCTCATCACAGGTGGTGGAGCGACATAACAAGCCTGAGGTGGAGGTTAGGTACGTTTTTGAGGAGGATTTGTGTTTGCTCTGTGTATCATGTATTCAGTTGATGGTTTTTCTTCTATTCAAATACAATGTATTACACACTAGGCATGAGCAGCTATCCGTTGGCCCTTATTAATATTTTTTTTATCAAGGATCAATTACTATTACCATTACAAATGATTACCATATTTATCAGCAAATATAATTTTGAGATAGTTTCAGTATTAACTGCTTCAATCAGAGAATAGATCGCTGGGACCAGCGGACCCAAAGCCTCTGTCTTAAAGTGTTTGGACTTGTTCAAACATGCATTAGAAATCCTATAATGCAAAGAATGGTACAAGCTGGGACAAGTCACTGACAGCTGGGTCAAGTAAACTATTTTATAGACTTATTATATTGACTAAGTTCCTCTAAAAAGTTACTATTACTCAGTTTCTATGTGGCTGATAAATTTGAATGGTATGTTTCTCTACCATTTAAGGGCATTTATGTTCATGGCACCAAGAGCCATTTCAATACAAGAAAGGAAAAAAAAAACATTCTTGGCATGGTAGGGAAGTGTAGTTTTTGCACATGTCGTTTGTTTCCCCATGTCATTTTCTTAATTCTGCCTCTTCACAGGAGTAGTAAGGAGCTTCTGCTTCAGCCTGTGATGATCAGTCGCAACGAAAAGGAGAAGGTCCTCATTGAGGGCTCGATCAACTCTGTGAGAGTCAGCATCGCTGTCAAGCAGGTCAGAAACAAACTACTCCTTTCCCAACATGAATGTCTGTGGGAAGCAATTATTGTTAACATGGACCAAAACCTTGATCTCAGTCAGTAAGAGTGTTTTGTATTTTGTTTTGTATTTTGTTGTTTCTAGGCGGACGAGATCGAGAAGATCCTGTGCCACAAGTTCATGCGCTTCATGATGATGAGAGCAGAGAACTTCTTCATTCTGAGAAGGAAGTCAGTAGAGGTGAGAGTGAAAGATCAGTGCTTTGCTGTCTGTAGGTGGTGACTAAATTAAACTACTTCGCAGCACTTAGGGCTTGCCCGAATACATAATTCCATACTTTGTTGAAGAAAAAAGAAAGAAAAAAATAACGTATCTTACGTATCTTTCACTGCCTGTAAACGTAGCAGGCGGAGACCACTGCTGCAGAACCAAGTCTTTATCAACTGATTATTTTCTAAAGTGGTTCAATTGGTAAAACAAAAGGTTATTTTAATAACGCAAAGTAGCAAAACAACAATATCATGTCAGTGGCTTTCGGCTCCACTCATCAGTCCGAGTTCGACTTGGTTACGGCAGAGATTCAATGCAGCCTTAAAGTTTCCAAACACACAGTTTCCAAAGTATTAGAGTAGGCCTACTCCAATTATCACAAAGCAAATAGGTGGTTTGAACATTGTGCAAAGTTTTGAATCGATTTCACGGCAGGACTAGTGCTATTTAACCGATGATAAATCACACAGTGGTATTGTGGGGGACGGATCCTCATAAAAGGCAAAAACATCACTTCCTGTTCTATTCATGTTTACTAAATAACCAACACGTTATTATTAGTAGGCAGAGCTTTTTCGTGTCTTTTGGACTCGTTTGAACATTGAAATAGCTGCTAAATACATCTATTATTAAAACCCTTCTAAAGCCATTAACGCCCCAATGGTCGGGGGTTTTAATGGCTTGTGCATCCTTAGACTGGATGGCAGCTGTCAAAGTGCTACCGGAATTTTCAAATAATGTTTCAATATCCAAAACTAACGAATGATAATTCGGTCATCCCATATTTGGTCATTCTGATGATGGCTGCCATTACCCCAACTGAAGCAATGACGTGAACCGTTCTCTTACATATATAGGGATATATTGGGATATTCCGATGAAATGTAACCTAGTCTTCTACCCGCAGTCCCCAAATATGCATAGATGTTAAAATACATATATATATATATAGTTTTCATAAATAAAAACAAACCGATATTCGACTACTGAATTGAGATTTGAATACCGACCTAACGAACGAATATCTGAATATTCAAATATTCGGGCTCAGCCCTAGCAGCATATTTTAAACTTCATTTAAACTCGGGAAACATGCCCAAAACCTTACACCAAACACCTTTTCTTGAATACCAATGCCTTGAGATGAGATAACACTTTTTTAATCCTGTAAGCGAAACTCAGAAAATCCTTTTCACAGTCAAATATTAACAAATGAAGCAGAATAAAGTGTTTGTGGGTGTGTTGGTGAGCGACAGCCTTAGTGGAATAGATTGCCCTCATTGCACACCATTTAGTGAGACTGATTGTTTGGTTTTCTTCTTCCTCTCTGTCCCTTTGACTGTCAGGGATATGACATCAGCTTCCTCATCACCAACTTCCACACAGAGCAGATGTACAAGCACAAGCTGGTGGACTTTGTCATCAACTTCATGGAGGAGATCGACAAGGAGATCAGTGAGATGAAGCTGTCCGTTAACGCCAGGGCCCGCGTCGTTGCAGAGGAGTTCCTCAGAAATGTAGGATTTGATATCATATATCACATATTTTAGTTGTGCTGTACAACAAATGTGTATGACTTTACACTTTGTAAAAGTCCACACGTTCTTTGACCGGGTTACACACCCTGCAGATTTTCATTGGTTGAGCATGGCATTAACACTGCTAGGGTTAGGGGTTCGACACACCAATGGGCACACCAATGCTGAGAAAATGAATCACCATGTATTTGGCTTGAGGCATTCAGTAAATGGCATATATTTGAGTTATTAATGCATTAATTTTTTTTTTTTTTACAGTGTATTTGAATGTAGTTGATTTTAATCTAACATATGTGTGTACTCTGTTCTCCTCATCAGTTCTGATCCTGATGTGTCCTTCCATGGCTCTGGTTAAAAACAATGGGGATTCAATGCCATGGCCTGGCAGAACAAGAGGAACCATCACAGCACCATCCAGTCTGGCAGTGCGGCGCTTTGAATGTCGTCTCTCTGGCATCCACCTGTACACCATGAGTATCAACCCCTGTATATAACGAACATGTTGAGCAGGTTGCATTGCATTTCTGCCACTAGAGATCAAATCCCCACTCCAAGGCGGGTCCTTAAAAGTGTTAGATGGGTTGATATCCATGGATACAGGGGGAGCCGAGAATAATGTGGTCCCAAATTACAACCGCCAGAATTATTTTTATTAACTGTTTAATGTACCTTCCTTCGGTCTCATTTGTCTGATATAATTTTTTTTCCGGAATCTGTCTCTCAAAATCACTTGCCAAACACTTCAAAAATAGGCTAAATGTGCCAGGCATTATATAAAATGGATAGAATATGAACTGAATATTAATATGGATGATAAACAATAAAAATGGTTGTTTATAGCTTCTGCATGACATTTATTTTTCATTATCCTGCCTAAGAAAAATACCATTCATATTGTTTCTATAAAATATATTTTTGGTGGAATAATTACCGTAAGCACCCACAGGTTGGGAATGGCTGTACTCATTTAAAGGGAGTATTTTACCTATAATTCAGAACAGTAACATCCACTTTTCATAAAATATTGTACCTTTTTATTTTTAGCTAGTGTATTGAAGCTAGTGAATTATTAAAAACATTTTTACCAAACAATTGACAGCAAGGACTTAAATCAGTCCGACCTGTCGAAGCACCTTAACGAAGCATTTCAACAGAAGCCTGTGTGGGGACAGGTGAATGCACAGTATGTATGCATGCATCTCCTGCTTCCACTACTTCTACCTACATTAATATATACCAGTCCTGATTCAGCTAAAAGATGTAGTAAAATGTACTGTAATTTTCATATACACAAGACCCAACCTTCAAATGGTGTGCAATGCTAAATGCAGCATTTAGGCTGCAGTTTTTTTCTGGCTCCGCATTACAAAGCTAAGAAAAGAGTCAGAGAACAGTAACACTAAATTAAAGTTGGACACAAATTAAATCTGGCCTGCGTATATAAAAATATCACTTTATTATGTTGCCATGAGGTCAGGGCATACATTTAAACACACAGCAATCGACATTAAAAGCAACAGTTCAGCTCCATCAGAGCATTTAAAATTCCTTCAGAAATATGAATGAGTTCTTCACAAATTCTTAACATCCTACGTGAAAGACATGGTTTAAAATATTCATGTCATATCCATGTGCGTGAATGTTTAGTACATTCTTTTTGATCCTCAAACTCCACCTCCATTAAAGGAACAGAATGGACTTTGGTAGCTGTGCAGTATTTATTTTCTCATAAAATCTTTAAATTATATTTATTTGTTTTCACATTGGAATCACTGCAGTCAAACTATAGGTCTACTGATATATTAAAACATTGACTGTGTAGGTTTAAAACCTTTAACGCACATCAGAAACATTGATTGTTAATAGTGAACATCCAGTTCATTAGAAATCACACGAGTCAGTCATAAAGAAACATGTAACAGTAACCTTCCATACAAATGTGGTCAGTGTGTACACGTATCGTCAGGGCACTGAAGCCAGTCATGACATTAAAAAACACAAAGTGTCAGACACTATCCGCTGTTCCTGTTTACAGACAAGGCTGGCATTGCTGAGGTGTTCTGGCTCTAAGACCTTTTCAAAACACAACATAAGGATCCTGAACCTTTTTCAGGGGTAGCGCACCATGTTCTTCACCATGTAGAGCTTTCCTTAACCCAAACTTTTCTTTAAGAGCAATGGATACCAGAAGAGTATTCTGGAAGAGGAGGGAGGCACATGGACCGAAGGGTCACCAGTGTAGGCAGGCTATGGTGGTGTTGGGGCAAGAGGGTAAGGTAGGGCTGAGCATTAAACCCCCCCTACGGGTCAGAGGTGTGTTGTCAGATCAGAAGTGATCAGGGATGGTCTGCAAGGCATCTTCAGTTGAACGATGGACATTTACGTTCTGAAAAGAGGAAGACAAGCGTGTGAGATCCTGTTTTCAGGTCTATTTATAGACTGGGCCGAGTAAGGCTTGTATATCAGGGATAGACATCAGAGATGTACCCGTTTCCTCTAAAAGTACTGGACCTTTATACCATGGAGTGGTTTTGAGAATAATATACTTATATTTTATTTTGTCTCGTTTCTAGATGAAAAGCGGTCAATGGGACTGAAAATGTTTTCCTTCATCAAACTGGTGAAACAGTGTTATTCATAAACGACCGTATGCAAGTGCAGCAGCTGTAGTTTTTTTTAATCAAAATTAAAAAAGTTACTTTCCTCCATAATCAATGAGTGGTACACAACACTATCATTTGCAAACGGTCCTTTAAGGTTTTCTCTAATCAATAACAAGCAAGAAAAAGTTTTGGTTTTGAAATGAAGACCAAGGGAAGGCATGGTTTTATTCATCAAGAGGACGGTACAGAGGCATTAATCCAGCGGCACTGGTCATTCGTGAAGTTATTCAAAGACGGTAAACATTAAAAAATAAATAAAGAGACTTCATTTTTACCAATAGTCCTTCACATAAATAATATTACTAATACAACTATAATTACTATTAAGGAGAAAAATACTTGCAGGTAAAACGGATTTCAGACTTATCAGAAATTATACTCTCTGATGAAGCCATTTCAAAAACTGAGTAAACATGACTCGATTTTCATGTGCAAAAAGGTGGCAAAGACACAACCTTAAAATGGTGTGCAATGCTAAATGTGACATCTAGGTTGCAGTGTTTTCTGACTCTAGCACGCACAGTTCAGAAAACATGCACATGAACAAACCCTGCAAAACAAATCTAGATGAACGATTCAGTACATTTGAATGTGTGATATGTCAATATGTGCTGGAATTGAATTCCTTAATATTAAGTAAACAGTGCCGACTCTCCAACCAAAAAAAACGTCATCATTCTCAGAAAATGAGATTACGAACTTCACAACCAATAGGCTCATTTTTCTAAATTAAACTGGATTCCAGTTAATTACAACTACCGTAAGTTAAGTTGACAAGCAGTGGAAATGTTTGATTTCAGTCAATCTGAAGAAAGTAAAGAAGAATGCTAGGTGCTGATTGGTTGGGCAGGAATCTGGTGGTGTAAGCGTGGCAAGGGAAGGGGTAGGGTAAAGGAGGCGGGGCATGGAAAGGCAGGTAGGAACACACTGTGTCACTGGTGAGCTGGCACTGTAAGCAAAGCCTCCTTTGACATCCGCGACACCTCTACGTTCTGTACAACAATAAAGGTAACATACAAAGAACACAGGGGAAGGGTTTGAACCAACACATCGGAGGCAAGACATCTGCAGTGCATTCTGGGAAAACTAGGACAGAATATTTGAAATGATGCATCTCATGGTTTGAGGATTGTTACTTGACTTTGTAGGATATATAAAAAATGTATTATAAAACTGTACTGCCCATAGCTATAGCACTGGTATTATCATGCATTCTGCTTACTTAGACAATTACAAAAGTCCCGTTATTCCCCATTGGATTTCGATAGTTTCTTCAAAAAACAAAAATTCTAAGCCATCGTTAGAGCTCAGCGTTGAGTTTATTTTTACCAGTAAAGCAATTTAAAATGGCACTATAGCCCAAGCAACTTTGAACTTGAGTCTGTTGCAACCCCTTCTGTGTGAGATCAGCCCCTTAGTCAAACACCAGGACATGCATTCTACATTTGAGTAATCTGCGTGGCTCCAATTTATTTTCAATCTAAAAATTTCGCCATCTAAAAAATGTATGCTGTTTATTTTGACAGTTGCTTCATGCATTTGTCCCACCATTGTCACAGGCAATCATCATCTCCTTAACTTTTCAAAATGAGAGTTTAGTGTATGCAGTAATATATTATATTACCCACCTCTGGTCTCTCTCTGTGAGTGTTGACTGCCTCCGCACTGAGGCAGATGGACTCCACTTTACAACCTGAGGTGACAGAGTCAGAACAAGAGCTGCACAATAGAAATAAATGCAAACACAATTTTGCACAGACGAGGAAGTCTTACCATAGGCAACTGGTGTTAGTTTCAGCACAGTGTGCAGTGGGCACTTCAGGTATGGCAACTCCTCTATTTCAAAACAAAAGCACAGTAAAGTTGGAATTAATGAAACTGCTTGATCGGAAATGTTTTCCACTTCTTCATTCCCACTTAAAGATGCTTTTAATAATATGATCAAGTCAAGCAAGCCCTGCTTAGTTCATCTTAATTTACTTTTCATTTACTATTTTGGGGCATATCAATCAGTCCCTATTTGATTCAAAAACATTTTTTTATCTAGTTTGATTAAAAACATGTTTTATTTATATATAGATACATTTTAACAGACCAAAAGGAAATAGGGTCCGGGCAAAAGCGCTATAAAAAGGGAAATGCAAACAGTCTAAACTCAGCATTGTATGCTAAATGCTTTAGTCTGAACTTTAAACGTCCATGTCCTGACCTGCCGTCTTGTCCAGGAAGTAGGCGAGCAGGCAGCGCATGACGGCCTGGTGACAGATGACCAGAACATTCTCTTGCCTCTCCAGCTCCATGATGGCTGGCTCCAGACGCTGCACCAGGTCCTCATATGACTGGAGGGGTCAGGGTTACAGTTAGACCGATGGAGAGAACCACAGGGAGCGAACAGAGATGGATATTAGATGTTGGATATTGTCCGCACAGTACTGAAAAACGATTATTATCATTATTATTGTCATGATTGTAGTGTTAGAGGGTTACAGTAGGGATGGGCACAGTGTCATCTTATGTGATGTTATCGATATTAACGTGCCCACAAAACGTCAGCGTGCCTTATCGAGTACGCCTCGATGTGCCACGTGCTCACCCGTAAATAGGTCCTTTTACATTGAATGTGATTGTTTGCGGCAATGTTTTTCCCCACGTCAATAAAATAATGAAAAATCATGGTGCAGAATGGGACTGTACACAAACGATGTGGTTTCCGTTCTGCATATAGCAACATTAATTATAATCACACGATGGTCGATTTTTGACAGCTCTACCCTGTGAATAAATCAGTTGAACCAATCACAATAAGGTATCTTTGCTATTTGTCATGGTCACTGTACATATTGTAGGACATGAGTGAGGTAACTGCCTATTTATGTTTCACAACAAACAGTCCTGTTATGCATCCATAGTGGTAACCTACATTATGGACCCATAATTATCTCTATCTTTTCGATGTATTGATCATTCATCTCGGTAGCTGCTTTTAATAACATGACGGTGGGCAGTTGTATAGCAACAGTTTCGTTTTAGATACCATCTTTCTCTGAAAGAGTATTAGCCTACTTTTAGTTCTCAAACCGGCAAACCACCTCGTCTAATGTCTCCAAAACATGGATGTATTAAAGAATGCATACCCACTTATCACAATCCCCCTTATCCGCGAACTACCATTCCCTACACTATTTTGCACTTGGATTAAAAATGAAACTCCATTATAATTGAATATATTTTGGTGAAAGGACAGCGCATAAGCTTGTCTTCTAAGGTGGTGGGCTGAATCCATCTGTGTCTTTTCCAACGGCGCGATTATACACATATTGGCGTTGTTACTGATTTAAATAGTTTATGCGATTTTGTTTGTCCAAATTATTTAGTTTTTTCTTGCAATTTCGTGATTTTTGTTTGTTGGCTGATGTAAAAGGACGTATACTCGGATGACGACACTCATCTGTGACGGGTTCCAACACCTCTGACCCCATGTAAAATGATACATTGTAACACATATTACCATGTAACATGATGTATTCCTATATCGCAGGGCTGTAGTACTCGAGTCCGGCCTCGAGACATTTTTTTTTACTGTCTTGGTCTCGGCCATTGGTCTCGCCAATATTCTAGTTGGTCTCGACCGAGTCCAGCTGCCTATTTTTCTCAAGTTACTCCTCCTTCAAAACCAAATCATTGATTAAGCAAGCTTGTTCAGAAAACAGGCATTGGTTTAATTAATTCAAAAATAGAACGGGCATTGACATTTGCCGCCTTGTAACCAATCATTTGCCTGCCACAACACATCTCCACGTCCGCACGGTCTGCGCGCGATGCATGATCCATGCTGCTCATCGTTTTCATTCACTTCAGCTTTATGTGACTTTTAAGTGAAAAGCCTATACTTAAAGTAAATAATATGACCTAATTTGATCCTACAGCATTGTTACACTGCACTTGCTTTTTGATCATTACAAATAATAGTGCAAAATGATCATCTTAAAATAGAAGATATACTGTGTCTCTAGCATCACACATAAATAGGTAAATAAGTGGTCTCGAAGAGGATTATTTTTTTCTGTCTCGGTCCTGACTGTCTTTCTCATTTGGACGTCTTGACTTGGACTCGAACCTCTTGGACTCGGTATTGATTGGACTCGAACCTCTTTGGACTCGGTCTTGACTCGGACTCGACAAGCCCTGGTCTTGGACTTGTCTTGGACTTGTCTTGGACTCGACAAAGGTGGTCTTGACTACAGCTCTGCTATATCGTAATGACCGTACAGACAAGAGAGACCAGGGTCGCCTTATTGTAACCTTATTTTACTAACTCTTCAGGAAGTCCCTCCCTCTGTGGTTCCCCTGTGGGCACTTGGTGAATGGTAAACCAGGAAAATGGGCGACAGGCACACAGATGCCCTAGACCAGGGGTCTGCAACCTTTTCTATCAAAAGAGCCATTTTTGTTCCTCTTCCGCCAAATAAAATGTGTCTGGAGCCGCAAAACATATTTGATACCAAAGCTTATAAAGTGTAATATATAGTTATATGATATATATAAAAACTATAGTTTGTTGGCTTTTTAGATTGTTACTTCTCTGACTTTTTCAGGATTGGTAATTGCAAATTATTTGGAACATTTCTGCTGACACCTCTAGTAATGTGCTTAGACTGGCTAAAACTGGAACTTACCGGTGTGAAGATTCTTCCATTTTGTAAATATAACATATGAAAAAGGAAGAGTTATGGTGATACAGTATATGCTGAAGGATAAATGTAGATATATCTAAGAATGATAAATTAGGTAACATGACTACAGCAGCACTGATTAAAAACATGATTGACAATGTCTTTTACATGTGTAAAAATCTCCTTTTTCACACATAATTAATTATTGCTTCTCTATTATTCGTTGACTATAGTCAGTTATATTCGTCACAGTCTTTGTCATCATATCTGACTTTTTATTTAGTTTTCGTCATAGTCTTAGACAGTAAATGACAGTGCTGCAAGACACTACAAAAGGTGGTAGATGTGGTTGGATAAGTACAATACAAAACAGATGAAACAAAGCTGCTGGACTTTACTTTGTTTTATGTAGGTTGAATGAATGAATCTATTTATCTATCCAGCATTATCTATCTGTCTATCCGTCTGTATGTAAAGTTTGTGTTTATGTTCATGTTAATGCATGATTACACATGAT